>ML781099.1:679690-714390 GCA_009831015.1 Picea engelmannii | reverse complement strand
ACCTCCTTTTACCCCACTTAAATGTTCAAGTACAAGATGATTCAAAATGAAAATGTCTCCTTGGTATATATAGGAGACTAGGAGGTTTTAATGGCCTAAAGCCGACATAAATAAAATAACATTACTAATCTAATATGCCCTAAATAAGTGGTAATGAGCCAATATTAGGGCTTAACAGAGTACCTAATTAACTAAATTCCATTGGTACAACCTTGCAAAAATTTTAAAGTCCCTAGGAAACTAGCATTTGCACATGTGGTTCCTTACTATTCCTTTAACTCCCTAATGTGATTTAATCTAAGAAAACTTTGAAACTATCCTATATTGTGAACATGTGGGCATGTATGGGCCCGTTACAAAAACTTTAAACTTCCCTAGTGATTTAATCTAAGAAAGTAAATTTCAACACTATCCTATCTTTGTAGTATGTGGGCATGTATGGGCTCGTTACAATCTTAAGATGTGTTTGGAAAATAAACTAAGAGGAGTCCCGAGGGGGCTATTGTCCTCTCCTAAAGATTTTGTCTTTTTAAGGGAGATGAAATTGTCCCACAACCTCTTTCTGATTCTCAAGATCACTTTGGAGCACGAGAGAAGAGCATACTCAACGATTGATATCCAATTTCTGGTCCCAATGCAAGTTTTATATGTGATGTAGAATGATTCCAACTTAACTTTAGTTAAAGCAAGCCATCCATGTGGAAAAATGAAAAAAAAGAGGAAAAATTATGATTTTAACCCCTAAGTGCCTATGTGTTTGTCTAATCCCTTTATATGGAGAGGGAATGTAAGTGTGGTGTAGATTACAATATGCATGGAATCAATTTTAAGAAGTCTATGGGCCCTCCATAGATCAAAAAAATCTTACAATGTGTATTATTCTACACAGGTGCACGGGTCTCAGAACAAACAAAGGCACTTTAAGCATCAATGCGCGAACTTAAAGAGACTTATGGGCGCAGGTGCGCAGAAGGCGCTGAGTAATACCGTGGTTTTGGCGCACGTGCGCACGATGCTCGACTGTGGGCCGATAAACCCATGCACACCTGTCACACGGCCGTGAAGAAAATTCTAGATGAAATTCCTTCAACTTAGCTTTGAATTTGGTTTCCTGTAGGTCGGCTTGGGCCGGTTATGATACTTGCAGGTTAGATAAATAGAAAGAAGAGCTAAAATAACCCAAATGGGGTAGGAAATTGATACCTTTCCCCAGTGGAGTTGCCAATCTGTTGTGCTTATTTTGTTACCTAAATGAGAAAAACAGAGGTGCTTACAAGCCTAGTTGGGTTAGCTAGGAAAGATGTTAGTAAAGGAAAGGGTTAGAGAATAAAGCATAAAATACTAAGATAAGAATTAAACTAGGAATGATAAAAACAATTAAACTATAGTGCATAAGGACATAAGAACAAAAAACAAACAAGGCTCATGTCACCAATGGAAAGGATTCTATTAGTGAAAATAAAACACCAAAGAGAAAGGGAGACTTTGGGTCCCTTCTTCCTCCAAGGGAGGACTCTTGGACCCCCAAATATTGATCTCTTCTTACAAATGAGGAACTAGAATGAAATAGTGAAGAGAATCCAAAGCACATTCACTCAAGAGGTGATATGAATGGCTAAATGCAATGGTGCTAGCATACTCTTGATGAGGAAAGAGGGTCCTCCAAGAGAATATCAACAACATAACAATACAAATGAATTCCTTGAAATCTAGTGCACCCATGGCCTCTTTTTATAGCATAACTTTGAGGTATTATTCAACCAGCTTTTAGTGTGAACAAGGGGCTGTTTAGGGCACCTTTAGGTCTTTGACCAGTCACCCAACCGGATTCAACGGAGATTTGGATGTCAAATCGACTTGGAAGCTAAACTAGAAGTGGGTGGGAGGCCGACCAATATCATAAATGCGTCGTTCTAAGGTGTGCATGGCATTTTTCATCCACAATCGCGCATCAGGCACATGTGCTCTTTTCTGGCGTTTTCGACTGGCGCACGTGCACGTGCTTATTGTATATCCTTAGTGCATGTTGATTTTATAACTAGTTGTATAGTTTTTGACCTTTTGGAAATGCGTTTTTGGTCATTTTTGGTCCATGGGTGAACTAATAGTTGTTTGAAGATGTTGGATTCCTGTAACCATTTGCAGACGAAATTTCAGTGATAACACTTATTCCTCTTCGATTATCTGTAGTTCTATTTATTTTTTTTGTATTAGGTTAACCCAATCCCCAATAGGATTCATAAAGTATGAGAAGGTTAAAATCAAAATGAAATGTTGTTGAGTGGGATACCTTCTTTATATAGTGACAAGATACACTATGATAACCTTGGGACTTTGGAGGAGGCCATAAGGAGAGAAAAACATCTTTATGAGAAGAGAATAGGGAGACCAATATTAAAAAAAAATTGGAATAAGATGAAGGATAATAGGGAGCAAAGGAAGAAAGGTTTTAAGACACCCTTTCACAGCAATGGATCACAAGCATATTGGTAAGGACAGTACAAGATGGCATATTCATTTGGGAAAAGGACAAGACAACAGCCGATATAGTGTTGAGGATGTGAGGGAAACCACTTGTATATGGATTTCCATCACAAAGGAATACATTAAAGTGGAGGGTAATATTGATAATCATCCCATAACAATTTTAATTGATTCTGGAGCTAGCCATAGTTACATAAATCCTAAATTTGTTTAAAACTTTTACTTACAAAGAAGTAAGAATAAGAAATCTTGGTTGGTTCAACTAGCCATAGGGGCTAAGAGGAAAATCAATGAGTTGGTTAAATATTTTCCAATAAACATGAATGGAATCAACACAAAGGTAGACATGAACATCATACCATTAGGTTCATATGATTTCTTGATTGGTATAGATTGGTTGGAAAAGCACCATGTTTTCTTAGAATGCCACAATAAGACAATCACATGTCTCAATGAGGAAGGGAAACAAGGGAAGGTTCAAGGTATCCCAAGGTCTGTAGCTATTAGAGAGATTTCATCCATGCAGTTGAAGAAGATTTTTAGAAAGAGATGATAGATTTTTGTAGCCCATATGGAAGAGGTAACCAAAGATAAAATGCCAAGTTTTGAAGACTATCCATTCTTAAGAGATTCTAAGGATGTATTTAGGGAGATTCTAGGGTTTCCACTAAATAGAGACATTGATTTGTCCATTGATTTAGTGTCGGGAGCTATCCCAGTGTCCAAGAATCCTTATATTAAGGACACACTAGCATTGAAAGAGCTACAAATGTATCTTGGAGAAATATTAAAGAAGGTGTATATATGCCCAAGTGTGTCACCTTGTGGTTCCCTAGTAATTTTTGTGAAGGAGGATGGAACCTTAAGGTTGTGCATTGATTTCATATAGTTAAATAAGGTTACCATAAATAACAAATATCGTTTACCAAGGAGTGATTACCTATTTGATCAACTGAAAGGTTCAAGAATCATTTCCAAGATTGACTTGAGATTAGGTTATCATCAAGTGAGGATAAAGGAAAAATATATTAGCAAGACAAAATTTAGGACAAGATATGGGCATTATGAGTTTGTGGTGGTGCCATTTGGGTTATCAAATGCACCAATTGTTTTCATGTTTATGATGAATAAAGTGTTCAAAGAATACCTGGACAAGTTTTTAATTGTGTTTTTGGATGATATACTCAAATACAAAGGAGGAACATGAGCAACATTTAAGACTGGTGCTAAACGTTTTGAGAGATAATAGGTTGTATGCCAAGCTAAGTAAGTGTATCTTCTATCAAAAGAAGATCCATTACTTGGGCCATATTATTTCAACAAATGGGACATCATTTGATCCTGAGAAGAAAGAGGCCATTAGAGGATGGCCAACACCAAGAAATGTTACAAAGGTAAGATAATTCATGGGTCTTGAAGGGTATTATTGAAGATTCATAAAAGTTTTTAAAAAATTGCAAGACCGACCACTTCTTTGCAAAAGAAGAAGGGAGTGAAATTTGAATGGGATTCTAAATGTGAAGAGAGTTTTTAACAACTGAACGAAATGTTTACAAGTGCGACAATATTGAATATTGTATACCCAGGTAAAGATTTTGTTGTGTGCATTGATGTGTGCAAGGAAGGGCTTGGTGGATTCCTCACACAAAAGGATCATGCCATGTGATATGAGTCAAGAAAATTTAAAGAGCACGAGAGGAATTATGCTACACAGGACTTAGAATTAGAAATAATTATTCATGCACTAAATATGTGGATACATTACCTCATGGGGAGAAAATTTGAGCTAAGAATAAACCATTGTAGTCTGAAACATTTGTTTAGACATCCAAAACTAAATTTTAGGTGGACTAGATGGCTCAAATTCCTTAGTGAGTATGTCTTTGAAATTAAGCACATCAAAGGAAAGGAGAACCAAGTGGATGATGCACTCAACTGAAGAGCACATGAGATGCATGCTACAACCATCAACATGTACAAGAATGATTTTAAAGATATAATTTATAGGTTGCAAATTCAAATCAATACTATTTGCAAATAAAATAAACATTACAACAAGGAAATTTTCAGTAGAAATTTAAAAATTTTGAGTTGAAGGAAGATGGATTTCTCATGAAAAGAGGAAAAGTCTATGTGAAAAACTCTAAAGAGTTGAAAAATATAGTGATGAGAGAAACGCATAATGTGCCATATGTTGGACACCCAGGATATCACAAGTCAATTGCAGTCGTGAGAAACCAAAACTTTTTTCCTGGAATGAAGAAAGAAGTGGTTGATTACATAGTTGGGTTCCCGGAATGCCAGGTGGTAAAGGCTAAGCATAGACATATAGCTGGGTTTTTATGGCCATTTCCCATCCCAAAATGGAAGTAGGAGGTAGTTACAATTGATTTTATTACAATGCTTCCCAAAACAATGAAGAAACATGATTCGATCATGGCGGTGTTGGATAAATTGACTAAGGATGCACTTTTTATTCTAGTGAAGACACTTTTTATTCTAGTGAATACTACTCACAAGGAAACCAATATTGAAGAGATCTACATGAAATAAGTTGTCAGGATACATGGAGTGCCCAAGGAAACAATTTTAGATAAAGATCCCAAGTTTACATCCAATTTTTTAAAATGTTTGTTCAAATGTTTTGGGATGAATTTAGATATCAATACAACATATATCCCAGAATATGATGGGAAAATAGAGAGGACCAATAGAATAATTGATGATTTGCTCAGAATATATGTGATGGACCAACCATACAAGTGGGAGGACTATATTAATTTATTTAAATTTTATTACAACAATGGCTACCATGCATAATTAAAAATGAGCCTATTAGAATCCTTATATGATAGGAAGTGTAAAACACTAGGGAGTTGGGATAACCCAACAGACAAACTTTTTACTGGGCCATATTTGTTAAAAGAAATGGAAGAGTAGATTATAAAGATTAGGAAAATTTTAAAATCTACCTAGGAAAAGTAGAAGATTTATGCATACAAGAACAATACTTTCATAGATTTTAAGGTGGACAAACATGTGTTCTTGAAAGTGTAGAGGAAAAATAACCTTGCTAATATTAGGAAGTTTCCCAAAGTTGAAAGAAAAATATTGTGGGCCTTTTGAAGTCGTAGAAAAGATAGGACCAGTTTCATAAATGCTAGCATTTCTACATCCATGAGAGTGCATAATGTGTTTTTTGTGTCCTTATTAAACAAATCTGTGCCTACCCTAACCACATAATTTATTGGACTGTGATCCAGGTGGAACACGAAGGAGACTTTCGGGTGGAACCAATGCATATCTTGGACCGGAAAGTCAAATTGCTCAGGAAAAAATATATAATCCTAGTAAAGGTCCAATGGACCTGCTACAGTCTTGAATACGCTACATGGGAGCATAAGGAAACCATGCGAGAGGAGTACTCACAATTGTTTTGTCAATTTTGAAGAAAATAGAATATAAGAATGCAAGACTCCATTTTGGGTAGCTAGAGTTCAAGAACCATATCTTAGTGTTTTCCTAGCCAACCTATGTTGGGAGCCCTGATAAAAGAATGGTACATCCTGATGGAATAAGAAAAATGAAGGGGGTACATTCCTTAGGTCAACAATTTGAGAGGAAAATGAGATTATGGTTGGGATTGTTGTTGGAGTTGTGATTTTTTTTTTTCTAAGTATTGTGATGTAAACTTGTACATGTTTAACAACATAGTGTTGTGCACCTACGATGGTGCACAATTGTAGGGGACGGGGAATGTAATGTCCCCATTATAATCCACGTTTTAATTAATGCATAATGTGGATATAATATGTGGCTTTGACCAAGTGATGTAATATGTGAATTGTATATCTGAATTTAATAAATAAAATTTGATGCCAGCCGATGGGGGACTCTAATGATCCAAATGCTTAAGATATCATAACATAATAGAATTACACACCATGTACATAAATGTGAGCGTGGACCACAACTAAAATATAGATAATAGAGATGGGTTACAAAATAACCCCTTAAACAATAGGAGAACCTCCTCCACATAACCAATTACAATTATACATCACCATTCACCCAGGCGTCCAATATTGGATAATTAATTCTGAAATTCACACCCAAAATAACACATATTGTCCTATTTCCAATGAAACTAGTCTCACAACATTTGGATCCTCTATGAAGAAGATATGATTGTTTTACCTAGAACACCTATTTGAGACTAGTTATAGGACTAGTCAAAAACCCTATCTTCCATAGGGTGTATCTCCAAAAGTAAAATGAACAAGGTGCTAAAATTTTTACCACATGTACCATGTTATGTCTTCTAAACAACCTCGAAGTTTCACTTTATGAAGTGTCCCAAAAAAAAATGTTATAGCAAAAATTCCAAGATGACTTGCTTGAGGGAGAAAAACCTTAGGATCAATGCTTTGATACCAAACATAATGAGCCAAATGCTTAAATTATCATAAAATAACAGAAGTACACACCATGTATAGAATTTGAGTGTGGAACACAACTCCAAGATAGATAAGTTATACAATAAGTCCTTAAAGAATAGGAGAACCTCCTCCAAATACACAATTACATTCATACATCATAATTCACATGTCTCGAACAATGAATACATTATCATTATATATACCTATTCACACCTACACATGAGGCCCCTTTACTATTAGGATTACCCTATTACATATATATTTAGATATTACATGTACATTTAACCCCATATATACCCCCCCCCCCCCCCCCCCCTTGGGGTCATATCATACACATTTTCCCTATATATTCCCCCTTTTATGTCATAATAGGGACATGGACGAAGTAATGGCAGATAAATTTCCACAAGAGAGGGGAATGTATAAGAGAGGGGTCCATGGGGGAATTACCCATGTCTATTAATTCAAACCCACTTATTAAAATTATTATTGGTGTATGGACCTTCTAATTTTGTAAGAAGTTTGGTGTGAAAAGTCACATCCAATAGTTATGAGTGTATGGGGGCTAAGTACAATCAACATCGGGGAGTGTGAGAGTAAAATTTCATTGGGGAAAGGAAATTCATATGGAAAGTAGGAAATTTTTATAAGAATATTTTGGGACATCAAGGGAGAGGAGAGTGATGGAACTTTGAAGCAACAATGGTGGACATGTTAGCAACTATTTGGAGTTGTTGAAGACTGAAGTAGAGAAATGTTAGGCTTTTAAAGGAACCAAGATATCAAGCATGTAGAGTGAATTCCTTGTGTGACAGTGTCACTAGAGAAACAAGCTTGTTGGCGTTAGTTTTTCTTGGTATTTTTCCTAGCAATTGACATCCCTGGAAGTCCCTAGTAGAGAGATTCTTGGTCACCTGTGCTAGAGACCATGATAAATGGATGGAACAACCCAATTGAATGAAATGAGTGAATGGGGTACATTCCTTGGGTTGGGTAGGTCGAGAGTAAGAGAGATGGAGGAAATTTGGGATGGATGTAGGAGAATGCTAGTGGGTTGTGGGATTATCTGAGTTGTGAGTGGACAGTGAGAGACACCCTCTTTTGTGGATTCCTAGCCCTAGCTCAAGGGTGAATTTCTATTGAGATCTGGAACCATAAGTATATGGTTGGGTGGAATGTCTATCCCGAGCAGTTGTTGCACAATTGTTTTTAAAAAGATAAGTGTTTTATCTATTTTCTGAGATGTTAGTTCGTGTTTTTAACTACTATGCAATTTACTATGTGTACGGGAATGAACTATATGCTACTATGATGAATTTATTAACTTCATTCATGTTATATTAGTATGTTTTATATGAATTGAAATAATGGTATCAACAAATGGTTAAATCTATGTGTTTTCCTGTAGAAGGTAAGCTACAAGATACATTAGTCGAATTTTATTTTTATTTTTATGTGAATTCCATAAGTAATGAACCTCAACAGTCGGGGCACATTACAAAATACCAATATTTTACAGTTCCTAAAATTGTATGTTTCAATATCAAATTGGTGGAATGATCTTACATACAATGTTGCTCTCCAAATAGAAGTGAAAATCAACAAGTTTTGGTACATCGGTCATAAATTTTCCTTGGCACATCATATTTAATAATACCTATATATTGTGGAGAATACATATTAGGATATTACAAAAGACCATTTCAAACTTAGTGGTGTCAAAATATTATAGATACATCAATTACAAGGTTGATCTATAGAGTCTTCCCCAAATAAGGGATTAAAAGATATGTGAACTTATAATTGGCATAATGTTTTATTGGGATGTACAATTGAGGTGATTTAAAAGCCATTGGAAATATAAAAAAGAGGAAAATAAAACAGTGAAATGTTTTTGACAAATTGGGATTACTATTAAAGGTTTGGGGAATTAGAATCACATCCATATAAAAAACACTATCCCTAATTTTCCTATCAAGGTGATCAACCCTAATAGAAAAAGGTAATAAGACAATTGTTACTTTAACCAAGGGTTCCAAATATACATACATGGCACAAGAGGATAATTAATAATTTGAAATTTTCTTCTCCAAGTTGAAAGGGAGAATCACAACCATGGAAACTACAATGGTAAAGAAGGTTTACCAACAAAATATTATAACCAAAAAAAACTTTAGAGAGTTTCATGATACTAAACAATTGACTCTTGAAAACACCAAGGGGAGTTGTAGCTTCCTTCAGGTTGGATCCTGTAAATAGGGGTTGGGGCCTCCTTCTAGTTGGTGCTAGAGAATTTGGAAGTTGGTGCTTCCTATGAATGTATTCTTGATATATATAAGAAAACATTATGTGGTTTTATCCCATTTGGGTTTCCACGTAAATTTTTGTGTACTGTGTATCTGTGGTTGTTTATTATGCATTGATGAATAATATTGTTTATAATGAAATGGTATACTAAATGTGTAAGTGATAAATTATTGAATAATGATAATAAAGTTGAAGTTTAAATATATTGTGGTTGAAAGTGGTAAAAATTTCTCATACTGATTCACACACCCCCCCCTGCCCCCCCACCCCCCCCCCTCTCAGTATTCCAACAATTGGTATCATAGAAGGTCCTTCAAGAAATCATTCTAACCACAGGAAGGTAGATCATGGATATCATGGCTAATGGATACAGAGCTAATGGAACAACGTGGTTTGATGGTAAAATTGGTATAAGCTATGAGATATGGAGAAACATGATGAACACATTTTTACAAGCACAAGGGTTTGATTTTTTGAAATAAGTTGTTACAGGATACATCGATTCAAAGAAATCGAAGACTACAACCAAGAAGGAATTGAAGAGAAAAAAAATAGCAATGTATTTCATCTTGGAAGGATTACCGAATTCGGTAAAAGATAAAGTGGGACAATGTTCATTGGCCATTGAAATTTGGGATAAGCTACATAATCTATACTTTGAGGAATCCCATTCTATCACAGAGCCAAATCATACCAATCAGAATAAAGAAGATGTTAAAGCAGATCGAGAAGACATATGCTCTTAATGTCAGACAAATTAAGACAAAGAAGATTGTGAAAAAGTCATAGTGAATATTGAAGCATAATTAATAATATCTTTAGATGATCTGATGAATGCAAGAAAGAAGAATATGTCACTCAAGTAAGAATTGATCAAGCTAAATAAAGGGTCTCAAAACCCCAACTTTGAAGAAGTATAACAAATTATTACAAACCTAAAATTCCAAATAGAAGAAGCCAAAAGGATTGAAGAAGCATGCAAAATTCAGTTGAAAGAAAAGAAATTTTTGGAAGCCAAAATAGTCTAGAACAAAGAAAGGAATTAGAGAAGAGAGAAGATATTTTGACCAACCATCTCAAGGAAAGATCTGAGGACTTAAAAAAACTTGAAGCAAAACTCGGTCAACAAGAAAGAAGACTTGAAGATGAAATCATCTCTTTGAAGACCCAACTTGAAGAAGAAAAGAGAAAGGAATAAATCATGAAGATATAGATGATGAAAAAAGAAGAAGATTGTGAAAATCTTGAAGAAGAAGTTGTCACATTAAGAATTAAAGTTGTCAAGATCAACAAGAACACTCAAGAGAGAGAGAGAGCCCCACATCATCAGTAAATAAAGTTGAAGGAAAATGTTAGAGGTTACTAGAAAGGAGCAATGAAGAGAAGACTAAAAGTTATGCAAAAGTCATGAAAGACTCTACCAAGAAGGAAGTATGTGATCTCGTGAAGGAGAACATTTCATAAATGAAAAAGACTCAAGAAGAAGGTTACAGAAGAGACGGATATCAAAGAATACCCTCCACTTTCATGTATCAAAGAAGCTTCAATAATTCTGAAGGAAACCATAGAAGAGAATATCGTGATCAACCAAGGCATGAATTTAGTAGGAATACATCACGAAGAAGATCAGTCACTCCTAGGTATAAAAAAATTCTTGTATGGTCATTATTTTACTTGTAATAATTTTGGACATAAAGTTGTATATTGCAGAGCATATGGAAGAAATGTTCAAAAAAGAGATGGTTATGTGGCTCTCTCCAATATTGAATGTTACAAATGCCACAATTATGGTCACACAACTCAAAATTGTAGAAGCGTGATAGAGCCTCCCATGAAGGAAAACATTGATGTCAAATACATGAAGGTTTGGAGAAGAAATGAAAAACAAGAAAAGCAGGTGAATGAAAACCAGGTCCCAGAGATCGTTTTCACAATATTTGCAGCAACTCAAGATCATGATGAATCTATAGGAAATGAGGAATATGTTGGAATCCTGGAAGAGAATAAAGAGGAAGATGTCAGAATTCAGGAAGGAAATGAAAAGGGTGTCATAATTTAGGAAGATGATGAAAAGGAAAATGACAAATCCACAGATGAAGAGGAAGATTAATCTCCATGATAGATGATATTTTTCTAATCCATCCGGCTTGTATACTCCTAGTAAACATGATTATTGATGAGGGGGAGTCTAAGAAACAACTATACATATCAAACAACTATCTTTCAAGCAGTTTGAAGTGTTTTCAGTTTTTGGAAAGAAAAATTTAGAATGGTTTAATGACATAAGTGAAGAATGTCTTGTGACAGTTTGATTGTTTGAGAAACAACTTTCAGAATAGATTCCCATACAGGTATCATTTGATCGTTATGAAGTATATCATTGCCACACTTCTCAGGAAGAGGTTCATGATTGTATAAAGGATTCCACGTATGTATTTAGGAAGGGATATATTCAGTACAGATTGTTCCATACATGTAAAGTTTGAGAAGACAACATGAGAAGCAGGAATATGCAATGATAAGTTAAAACAAAGTTGAAGAAGTCTTCATAAGAGTGAAGTAACATATGGGTCATCAATGTATGTAGTTGAGTAGTCGAATCATCGACATTTTTATGAAATATGGAAAAATTCATGAGACACATGGAAGGTACAAAATACATGAGTCATAGAAGATGCATAACAGTGGATGAAAGCATATTGACAGGTGGAATCAATTAGTCATAGGAAGTTAAGTAGTGAAATGCACAACAAAACATGGAAAGAGAAATCATCAGCAGAAGCCATACCGTCAAAGGAATTTTTTTGAAAAGTATGGTCATTAATGTTTAAGAAATAAACATGACAAACTATGAATATTTGAAGTCAAGTCATTTTGAATCATTTTTATGTATATTAGTGAATTACAAGAGGAAGAACCAATGGACAACAAGCCCTGGAAGAGAGGAAAGAAAGTATATACAGGAAGTTATGCATTAATCTACACAACATATTGCAAACAGAATTTGTCATATTAAGTTACCCGTATTCCAAAGGGGAAGAGAAATAACAAAATAAGAAAAGAAAAGATCGGAAGCATGAAGATAGGGGGAGTGCATGAAGATGAAGAGATATTGTTCAGAGAAGGTATACCGACAGGGGAAATTACCCTTTTATCAAAGGAGGATAAATTAAAATATTAGAAGAGAAAGAATAGAAGAATGAAGACAGAGGGAGCATCCCCAAGGGGAGATACCCTTTTCTATTAATGTCAAAGGGGGAGAGAAAAACATGAGGAGAGAAAAATAGGGAGCATTGGTCACAGGTGGAGTATGTGTGTTTCCATCAATTCCAAAGGGGGATATTGTTGGAAAGTTGTTTTTCATTGATGTCAACTCCATATGAACTATAGAATCACTGATTCCAAACCTATTCAACCCTAGAAGAAGCCCTAGAAATATGGCTAAGTGGTTAAGTGGTTGAGATGTCACATAGGTGTGATCATGAAGCCTAAATTTGTTTGAGGATTAAGGACATGAAGGAAATTGTAAATGTATGCAACGACCTCATATATGGATAATCCTTATCTTTCCATTTCCAATGGTAGGTGGTATCTCACGTGGTTCCTCATGGTTGAGGAGATATTCCCTAGAGGTGTGGTCACGAATCTCGAAGTTTTTTGAGGAATAAGGACATGAAGGAAAGTGTAAATGAATTTAAAAACCTCATAGATGGATATTCCTCATTGTTCCATTTCCAACGGGTGGTACATCATGTGGTTCCTCACAGTTGAGGAGATATTCCCTCTTGAATATGGAATCCTAAAAGTATGGTTAAGAAGCCTTAAAAAATTGTAACAAGAAGTGACAAGTCGGCCCCAAAATAATTAAAAGAAGAAACATTGTTGCAAACAAGAAGTTAAAATTCATCCCCATTATAATAAATATTAAAATAAATATTATGTTGTTGGTAAATTCGAACTCAATGGAATAATCATTAAAAGTTAAATTGAATTTTATTTGGGTCAAGTCGACCCTAAAAAGAGGGTGACATATCTAGTATAAATAAGACACCTAGGAGTTCATTTGTTACATTAACTCAAGTGATTTTTATCTAACATAATCAAGGAGATATGAGGCGAATTTCAGAGGGAATATGAAGTGAATAAGGGTGAAATTAAAAGGGAGGATGAAGTCTTGGATGAAGTCATGTGATTATGTGTTCTAAGATATGTTATTTAAAGGTCATCTTACCATTTTCGCTATTTTTTTTCTAGAATGATTCAGATAGAGAAAATTGGAGGCTCTCAAGAAGACATATCAAGGTATCTTTCATAACAATTTCAACCTCTGGGTCATTTTACTTTTGGAGATACACTCTATGGAAGATAGGGTTTTTAACTAGTCCTTAAACTAGTCTCAAACAGGTGTTCCGGGTAAAAATGTCATAACTATTTCATAGAGGATCTAAATTATGTGAGACTAATTTCAGTGGAAATATAACAATCCTTAGTATATTTTGTGTGAGTTTCAAAATCTGATATCAAATATTGAGCGTGTGGAGTGTTGTACAAGTTCACTCTCCAGAATAAGATAGAATTCAACAAGGTATTCCATTTTCACTATAAATTCTATTATAAGAAGTTTCAAACCCTGAAATTTTGAGAAGATGGAAGGAAGATATCAAAGTATTTGTGGTTAAAATTTTATACCTTCATTCATTATAGGTATAGAGTTAATTGTTGAAATTTAGGGTTTTTTACGAATCCAAAACTAGTCCCACGAGACTGAGGTAAAGTCTGATGAAGATGTTATATGTTTGTTGCTGAAGTTGAGGAAGAGCTACATGTATGTAATTTTATGTATCAGGTTTGTTATAGGATCAAAGGTATGATTTACATGTGGGTTATGTTTTGTTGGATTATTGAGAGGGGGGGTGAATAAGTAATAGAGAAATTCAATCCTTTTCAACCATAAAATGCAAGTGTTATATCAATGTATCATTATAATCCAGCAGTCACAAAGTAAATAAACAATGAACAAATGAGAAATCATACACATACACAGTACACTAGTATTTTACGTGGAAACCCAAAGCAGGAGAAAACCACATAATTATTTTTCTTATATGTATTTAAGAGTTACATTCATTGGAAGCATCAACTTCCTTTGTTTTCTAGCTGCAACTAGAAGGAGGATCCACCCCCCTAGTTTCTCAGGCTACAACCTGAGAAAAACTCCAACTCCCCAATTCTCTGGCTACAACCAGAAGGATGCTACAACCCCCTATGTTCTCCAACTACAACAACCTATCCATGCCCCATCCAACCACCCTAAAATATAAATGCTAAATGTAGACAACCTCTCATTGTCACTGAATCAACCACTGCCACTGTCAACCTGTATCAATAACCTGTAAAAACCTGTACCAATCAACCTGCACCAAACAACTTGTACCAATAACCTGAACCAACATGTACCATGCATCAAATGCACATCAACTATGACTCATCAAGATGTACCAACATCATCAACTATACACATCATGTATGTGCCAACTCATCAACTACTTGTCTTAACCATGTACCCAACATGTACCTCAACCATATACCAAAGACATAGACCAATATAACCATAAACAATTCATCACTCTCTCCATAAACCAGATACCATAAACCCTTATATCAAACCATGTGCCACAACCTCACTGTTATGTAGCCTCAAGTTAAAGAAACAACATCAACAACACATCACAACCAAAAGACCAATACCCATATGCCAAATACCAACAAAATACCAATTGTATCCCTCAACAAATCTGATATATGCAACAATAATGAACATCCAATACCATCTCAAGAGATAAACCCTAGCTCACAAAATATACCTCAAACAAGATGTGCCATATCTCTCATAAAGAGACCCCAACCATCTTGCTCCCATGATTTTTCTGCTGCACTTTTTTTGCCACGATTTTTCTGTCGCACTTTTTTTGCCGTGATTTTTCTACCATGATTTTTCTGCCGCACTTTTTCTACTGCGATTTTTTTGTCGCACTTTTTCTGCCGTGATTTTTCTGCCACATTTTTTTTGCCGTGATTTTTCTGCCGCACTTTTCTGTATCAATAACACCTGCCCAAATAACCTTTCACAAAATAGATATTCAATCATATTCAATAGGTTCAAGTGTGATTAAATGAGAGATACTTGCCTCTTATTTATACTTTCATGTAGAATCCCTCTTTCCTTATTTTAGGGAGTTCTACATTAACTTTATTATTTAAATAATTTCTTTTGCAAACACTTTGACTACTTTGACCTTTTGGGGCTTCTAGATAACTCATGAGGGTTCTCCAACTTCACATGGCCATAACTCTCTAACCGTGATGAGTTATGTGACGTTCCACATACCATCGGAAATGGCATGACATGTACTATCCATATAAAATAGTTTTACATGCAAATATATCAAAACTCATACCATTATCCATCAAACAAACTTGGGTCCATTACCCAAAACTTTGTGCTACCAGAATTCGCTACCAGACTTTATTCAAGGGTTGAGATCAATGACAACCAACCCAATTAATCAACATATGGTACATGCTTGAGGCATGTCTTGATGATGATGGTACATGATATGGTACACCTTGGTGATGATGGTACATGATATGGTACACCTTGGTGATGATATGGTACATTGTTAGAAGTATATATTGGTTATCTTGGTATATGGTTTGGTATAAGTCATGGTGATGTTATCATATGTTTGAGGCACATCTTATGGTACTTAGTTGAGGCACATCATTGATGATATCTTATGGTACATAGTGTATGGAATGATTGAGACATATAATGAGTGATATGGTATATTCTTGATGCATATCTTGGTGATGTTATGGTACATGCTAGGTGATGATAGTTCATTTTGGTGATGATAGACACATTTTGGTGATGTTATGGTTAGTGAGTTGATGCATGATATGGTACATTTCTAGAGGCACTTCTTGGTGATCTTGGTACATGTTTTGGTACATCGTCGATGCATGATATAGGTTGTGGTACATGGTATGGTGATGGTTTTTGTATCCATGTGAATGGATCTAGTTATAGTTGGTTGATGATGATATATCAGTGACAATGATAGTGACGCTGACATGGACACTGACAAGTTGCATGATTGGTTGATCATCAGGTACAAATTGATGTGACAGAGTGAAAGTGATTGGTTGATGTGACAGTGGTAGTCACAGGTTGATGTGATAGTGATAGTGATAGGTTGGTTGATGACAGTGGAAGTTATAGATTGATTAGTGGTAGTGACAATTTGAGTCTACACTTATATTTCAGGGCGGAAGGACGGGGCCAGGAAAGGGGGTTGTAGTATCATTTTTGTTGGAGGTAGAGAATACATGGATTTGGGGATTCCTTTAGGTTGGAGCCTATAAATCAGGGGTTCATAGCCTCCTTCTGGTTGTCTTGGAGAATACAGGGAGTTGGAGCTTCCTTAAAGTTGGAGCTTATAAATCAAGGGGTCATATCCTCCTTCTGGTTGGATCCAGAGAACACAGGGAGTTGGAGCTTCCTTTAGGATGGATCCTCCTTCCAGTTATAGCTGGTAAATCAAGGAGTTTTAGCTTCCTTTAGGTTGGAGCCTATAAATAAAGGGTTGGAGCCTCCTTCCAGTTTCTACTGGAGAATTTGGAAGTTGGTGTTTCCTATGAATGTATCCTTGATATATATAAGAAAGCATTCTATCGTTTTCTCCCATTTGGGTTTCCATGTAAATTTTGGTGTATTGTGCATATGTGGTTGTTTATTATGCATTAATGAATGATATTGTTTATAATGAAATGATATATTGAATGCATAAGTGATAAACTATTGAATACCGCTAATAAAGTTGAAGTTTAAATATATTGCGGTTGAAAGTGGTAAACAATTCTCATACTGATTCATCCCCCCCTCTCAGTATTCCAACAACGTCTAGAGATTTTCAAATAGGAATTCCTTTAATTTTGTGAAAATTAACTTTTGTTTGCCTAAGATACAGTCATTTCTCTATGGTGATTCAAACAAGGCATAAGTTTTTTTTTATAAATTTTATTTACATAGTTTTCTTGTTTTTTTCTTGGTTTATTAGAATTTTCAAATCATTTCAAGGTTACCCACAGATCCATGATATTTTCATCAAAGTGACTTATAAAGAATTGTATTAAATGAGAATAAGTTAAAGTGCACCATTAAGAAGGAAAAGCTCAATAATGAAGAGACGCAAGCATCAAATCTAAACAAAAAAACTTCATAAAAGAGTTCATCCCTGGTGGACTATGTCTTCGGGTCCTTCTCTCGAATGGGTAGGCCTTTTTATTAACTCAACAAAAGAATTTGGAAAAATACATAAGTATACCTCATTCTGGAATTAAGTTGTAGAAACTTTGCTCAGATCAGAAAACACACAACACCATTGAATTTGTGGCATCGAATTAGCCAAAAATGATTGTCTCCACACCTCAATCTGACTCTAGCACTCCCAGGCCCTTGAGAAATCGCGTCTCGATTTTTGTACCTGCACTCTGCAATTAATTCACTGTACTCTGTCTCGAAAATCATGCTTGACCGTACCGTTGAGATCCCTCCTCCCGTATGTGGGTAAAATTCATCATTTAAATTAAATGTTGGGCAGATTGACCAACAGAGCTCGTTGGCCTAACTATTGGCGGAGGCTATTATAAGTCGTTTGGATAGGGGGAGGTCCCGGGGTCGAGCCCACGGGCCTCCCCTTTTGGGATTATAGTTATAAAAATATATATGATTTTGGAATTGTTGACAAGTTTGGAGTTTTTGTTTATATTTTTCGGAGTTGTGGTTTGGCCACCAGATTTGATAGCCCCGTCTTTTTTTTTTAAATATGATTTCGGGCCCTCATTAGGCATTTTCCCACTGCCATGTGGTAGCCCATGACTGGGCCATGTGGAATCCAACCATTGGACCATGCCATCCACTTGCAGAATCATCTTTCCACATCACTTTCCACATATCGTACGGTATGCCACATGGTTGTACGGAATTCCACGCGGCACTTCCTCGTTGGTCCAAATGTTGACCTTAAAATGTCGAAAACAAGTGACATGTGGTAGTCTCTGGTGCTTCCACATCACCATGTTGATGTTGTTGATACTAAGAGGGGGGTGAATCAGTATCAAGTACAATTTAAAACCTTTTAGAACTTATACTTAAACCATTCAACTATATCCAATGAGCAATGAAAAATAGTATAAGAGTTACACCAATACACCATAATACACCATGCACAATATATGAGAAATAATCAATAGTTTATTGTTCAAGGGAAGTAATGACTTCCAAAGGTAGCTACAACTTCCAAATGTAGAGGGAGGGATAAACCTCCAAGAGGAAGATACAATCCTCCAATATCAAGAGAGAGTTGAACTCATCCTTGCCCCTTCCTTCCACCCAAGAATATATGAGAGATAATAAAACTTTACATTAAATCATCACCATCAACCAATCATCACATAGAACCTGATAATGCTTCCTGAGACTTCTTCAATTTCTGCAATTCTTCAATTCTTGGAGTACTCTGATATTGAAGATAATATTACTCAATGTATTCTCTAAAGCTCCTCCAATTTTCACTCCTTTAATCCACCCCAAAAAGAGGTTATATAAAGAATGGTAGACTTTATTCAATTCTGGTTTGTTCAGAAGACCCAACTTGTACAGCATGCCCCGTGCTCACTATTTAAAATCCGATTCTAAAACTTACACACAAGAAACTAAAGTACATACTCTTTCCAATGGAAGTGGTCCCACTTCATTGGTATTTTGTATGAATAATTTATGAAATTTTTACCCGGAACACCTGTTTATTGACTAGCTTCACGACTAGTCACAAACCCTATATTCCACAGAGTGTATCTCCATAATTATCCCGAATCAAGAGCTGAAATTTTTACCAAAGGTACCTTGATATGTCTTCTCAATACCATAGTGATTTCACCATCTGAATCGTTCTATAAAAAACGTTATAGAAAAAATGGTAAGATGACCTGAAAATAACATACCTTAGAACACATCACCAAAAGACTTCATCCTCCCTTGAAATTTGGCCTTCTTTTCTTCTTATTACCTATGAAATTTGACTTGTATCAAATGAATGTATAATGATGTTTATTTATACCATTTATATCACTTCCTTTTAACATTAGGGCCAACCTGACACTTTCTTATTTTGTAATTATTTTCTTTAATTATTTTCAGGGCCTACATGTACTTCCTTCTTCAATTCACTTTGTCATTTTCAAAAATTCATTTATCCTCAACCATGAGGATCCACGTGACGTTCCACATACCACTGAAAACAACATGATGTATACTATCCATTCATGGGTGTTGTATATGCATGTTCATTTTACTTCATGTCCAAATACCTTTATCAATCTTGCAGTCCAAAACCCATGACTAGGGTTGACATCAATGGCAACAACCAATCCTCCAACAATCTCCCCCTTTGTCATTGATGGAAACACTCATGCTACCCCTATCATCATGATCCCAATTTCTCTCCCCCTTTGACATCAATGGCAAAGGTTAGGGTTGCTCCCCCTGAGTTTAATGGAAAAATGCAACTCTCTTCTTTGGGGTTGCTCCCCCTAAACATGCGGCACTCAATAATACTTCATCCTTATTTTTGGTCTTTGGGACATTTTATTCCTTAGAATCCTTTTGTGTGGCTTATGTATTCTCTCTCTTATGCATGTCTAGGATGTATATGTTGTTCGTTTTTCTTGTTGCAGTTGCAACAAATCTTCCTGAGTTATTTTCTCTGATTTTACATTTTCGGGAATCAACCGTAAGAGTGTATCCTTGATCACACATATTACTAACACTGAGTAGATTATGATTCAAGCCTTTAACCAATAGAACATTCTTTTCTTTTACATTTTTTCTTCCAAGCTCTACTACACCTTCTCCAAGTATTTTGGCAAATGAGTCATCTCCAAATGCAACATTGCCACCCTTTCTCTTCAAGTTGATGAATTTGTCTTGATCCCCGGTCATGTGTGAAGAACATCCATTGTCTATGTACTATTCATCTTCTTCTTTACATTCTTCAGCGGTCAATGCTATTCGACAATCTTCATTGTTTGGAATCTCTTTCCTTCTCCATACTGTGGTTGGCATAAGGACATCTTCATTCATATATCTGCAATCTCATGCTTTGTGACCAAGATAATTGCATTTGTAGCATATAATATTTTTGTCCATCAACAGGTAAAATGAATTATAACTTCTGTTGACAAATCCATGATTATTTCCATATCTTTTGTTTACACCATTCATGTTTCTTACATATTTGTTCCTTTCATTGATTCTACAATTAATTGCCTTATGTCCAAAATTTTTGCAAGTATAACAATGACCAAGAAATACATTTTGATACCTTGGAGTAAGTGGGATTCTTTATGATGTAGTCCATCTCGGTTCATGATCTATTCTTCGGTAGTTTCCTTCATACTCATTGAATCTTCTTTGATTCTTGAAGGTAGAAGTTCTTCTTGGATATTCATCTCTTTTGTAATCATTCCTTCTTTTTGGTATCCTGGTCCACTTCTCATCAACTATCTATGTAGCTCTTTCTTCAACCTTCTTCTTGGTATTTGCATCTTATTTGTATGAAGTTTCACCCATGCATCCAAGATGTGTTAAGTATTTTGGCACTTAAGAGTTTCTTAAGAACTTCCTCAATGAGACAACTTCTTGTTCAAGTTTCTCACAATCTTCTTCTTTCTTCTTCATTTGGACATTCCTTACTTCTCCTATTCTTCTTTCTTCTTCGAGTAGAGTTTTCAAGGAAATGGTTTCTTCTCTTAGTTTCTCAAAGTCTTCTAATTGTTTCTTCAAGATTACAACTGTCTTTCACAACTAACCAATTCACTTCTTAGTTTTCTATGTGTGTCTTCGAGCTTGCTATTTTCAATTTCAACATGCTTCAATTTTTTAAGATTCTCATCTTCTTATTGAATCATTTCTACTTCATGATTTTCTTATTATTCATTGTCATCTCTTTCAATCCTTGTATGAGGACATTCAAATTCAACATGTCCTACTCCTTCACAATTAAAGCAAAACACTTGACCTCTATTTTCTTCTTTGAAATCTGAGATGTTGTAATCTTCTTCAACTTCTTCTTTTGTTGCTGCTTCTTCCCTTGCATAAAGGTCTTGTAGCTTGTCCCAAAGCTCTTTTGTTGATGCACACAATCCCACCTTGGATTTCACTGAATCTGTCAATCCATCCAGGATGGTATCTATTATCATTTTGTTGTTCCTTTTTGCTTCATTCTGAGTTGCAGTCTTTGGTTTCTTCAAAGCATTATATACTGAAGAAACTAAGAACCAAACATCTGCGCCAAGATCTTTCAAGTAAGTTTTCATTCTATTTTTCCAGTATTCAAAATTGCTTCCATCAAATGGTGGAATCCCATTTGGAATGTTGTCTTCCATTTCTGCATAGGATATTCCTTCCAGTGGTCAAACTGTACTGAAGGTAACCCGCTCTGATACCAATTGTTGATACTGAGAGGGGGGTGAATCAGTATTAAGTACAATTTAAAACCTTTTTCAACTTATACTTAAACCATTCAACTATATCCAATGAGAAATGAACAATAGTATAAGAGTTACACCAATACATTATAATACACCATGCACAATATATGAGAAATAATCAATAGTTTATTGTTCAAGGGAAGTAATGACTTCCAAAGGTAGCTATAGCTTCCAAATGTAGAGGGAGGGATAAACCTACAAGAGGAAGATACAATCCTCCAATATCAAGAGAGAGTTGAACTCTCCATCCTTGCCCCTTCCTTCCACCCAAGAATATATGAGAGATAATAAAACTTTACATTAAATCATCACCATCAACCAATCATCACATGGAACCTGATAATGCTTGATTTCTCCTCAACCATGAGGATCCACGTGACATTCCACATACCACCGGAAATAGCATGATGTATACTATCCATTCATGGGCGTTGTATATGCATGTGCATTATCCTTCATGTCCAAATACCTTTATCAATCTTTCATTCCAAAACCCATGACTAGGGTTGACATCAATGACAATAACAAATCTTCCAATAATCTCCCCCTTTGTCATTGATGGCAACACTCATGCTCCCCCTATCATCGTGATCCCAATTTCTCTCCCCCTTTGACATCAATGACAAAGGTTAGGGTTTCTCCCCTTGAGTTTAATGGAAAAATGTAACTCTCTTCTTTGGGGTTGCTCCCCCTGAACATGTGGCACTCAATAATACTTCATCCTTATTTTTGGTCTTTGGGACATTTTGTTCCGTAGAATCCTTTTGTGTGGCTTTTGTCCTCTCTCTCTTCTTCATGTCTAGGATGTATATGTTGTTCAGTATTATTCCTGAGTTATTTTCTTTGATTTTACATTTTCAGGAATCAAACGTAAGAGTGTATCCTTGATCACACATTTTACTAACACTGAGTAGATTATGATTCAAGTCTTCAATCAATAGAACATTATTTGCTTTTACATTTCTTCTTCCAAGCTCTACTACACCTTCTCCAAGTATTTTTGCAAATGAGTCATCTCCAAATGCAACATTGCCACCCTTTCTCTTCAAGCTGATGAATTTGTCTTGATCCCCAGTCATGTGTGAAGAACATCCACTGTCTATGTACCGTTCATCTTCTTCTTTACATTCTTTAGTGTTCAATGCTATTCAACAATCTTCATTGTTTGGAATCTCTTTCCTTCTCCATATTGTGGTTGGCATAGGGACATCTTCATTCATATATCTGCAATCTCGTGCTTTGTGACCAAGATAATTTCATTTTTAGCATATAATATTTTTGTCCATCAACAGGTAAAATGAATTATAACTTATGTTGACAAATCCACAATTATTTCCATATCTTTGGTTTACACCATTCATGTTTCTTGCGTATTTGTTCCTTTCATTGATTCTGAAATTAATTGCCTTATGTCCAAAAAAATTTCAAGTATAACAATGACCAAGAAAGAAATTTTGATACCTTGGAGTAAGTGGGTTTCTTTTTGATGTAGTCCTTCCAGTGGTTAAATTGTACTGAAGGTAACCCGCTCTGATACCAATTGTTGATACTGAGAGGGGGGTGAATCAATATCAAGTACAATTTAAAACCTTTTTCAACTTATACTTAAACCATTCAACTATATCCAATGAGAAATGAACAATAGTATAAGAGTTACACCAATACACCATAATACACCATGCACAATATATGAGAAATAATCAATAGTTTATTGTTCAAGGGAATTAATGACTTCCAAAGGTAGCTACAGCCTCCAAATGTAGAGGGAGGGATAAACCTCCAAGAGGAAGATACAATCCTCCAATATCAAGAGAGATTTGACCTCTCCATCCTTTCCCCTTCCTTCCACCCTAGAATATATGAGAGATAATAAAACTTTACATTAAATCATCACCATCAACCAATCATTACATAGAACCTGATAATGCTTCCTGAGACTTCTTCAATTTCTGCAATTCTTCAATTCTTTGAGTACTCTAATCCTATAGATAATATTACTGAATGTATTCTCTGATACTCCTCCAATTTTCACACCTTGAATCCTCCCAAAAAAGAGGTTATAGAAAGAATGGTAAACTTTATTCAATTATGGTCTGTTCAGAAGACCCAATTGTACAGCATGCCTCGTGATCAATATTTAACATCCAATTCTGAAACTCACACATAGGAGACTACAGTCTGTACGCTTTGCAATGGAAGTGGTCCCACTTCATTTGGATTTTTTATGAATATGTTATGACTATTTTACCCGTAAAAATTGTTTATTGACTTGCTTCAGGAGTGATCACAAACCCTATCTTCCACAAAGTGTATCTCCATAATTATAGACAATCAAGAGCATAAATTGTTACCAGAGGTACCTTGATATGTCTTCTCAATACCATAGCGATTTCACCATATGAATCGTTCTAGAAAAAACGTTATAGAAAAAATGGTAAGATGAACTGAAAATAACATACCTTAGAACACATCACAAAAATACTTCATCCTCCCTTGAAATCCGACCTTCTTTTCTTCTTATTACCTATGAAATTCGACTTGTATCAAATGAATGTATAATTATGTTTATTTATACCATTTACGTCACTTCCGTTTAATATTAGGGCCGACCTGACACTCTCTTATTTTGTAATTATTTTCTTTAATTATTTTCAGGGCCTACATGTACTTCCTTCTTCAGTTCACTTTGTCATCTTCAAAAATTCATTTCTCCTCAACCATGAGGATCCACGTGACGTGCCACATACCACCGGAAATAGCATGATGTATACTATCCATTCATGGGTGTTTTATATGCATGTGCATTATCCTTCATGTCCAAATACCTTTATCAATCTTGCGGTCCAAAACCCATGACTAGGGTTGACATCAATGACAACAACCAATCTTCCAACAATCTCCCCCTTTGTCATTGATGGCAACACTCATGCTCCCCCTATCATCACGTTCCCAATTTATCTCCCCCTTTGACATCAATGTCAAAGGTTAGGGTTGCTCCCCCTGAGTTTAATGGAAAAATGTAACTCTCTTATTTGGGGTTGCTCCCCCTGAACATATGGCACTCAATAATACTTCATCCTTATTTTTGGTCTTTGGGACATTTTCTTCCTTAGAATCTTTTTGTGTGGCTTCTGCCTTCTCTCTCTTCTTCATGTCTAGGATGTATATGTTGTTCGGTCTTCTTGTTGCAGTTGCAACCAATCTTCCTGAGTTATTTTATCTGATTTTACATTTTCGGAAATCAAACATAAGAGTGTATCCTTGATCACACATTTTACTAACATTGAGTAGATTATGATTCAAGTCTTCAACCAATAGAACATTCTTTGCTTTTACATTTTTTCTTCCAAGCTTTGCTACACCTTCTCCAAGTATTTTGGCAGATGAGTCATCTCCAAATGCAACATTGCCACCCTTTCTCTTCAAGTTGATGAATTTGTCTTGATCCCTGGTCATGTGTGAAGAACATCCATTGTCTATGTACCATTCATCTTCTTCTTTACATTCTTCAGCGGTCAATGCTATTCGACAATCTTCATTGTTTGGAATCTCTTTCCTTCTGCATACTATGGTTGGCATAGGGACATCTTCATTCATATATCTGTAATCTCATGCTTTGTGACCAAGATAATTGCATTTGTAGCATACAATATTTTTTCCATCAATGGGTAAAATGAATTATAACTTCTGTTGACAAATCCAAGCTTATTTCCATATATTTCATTTACACCATTCATGTTTCTTGCGTATTTGTTCCTTTTATTGATTCTGCAATTAATTGCCTTATGTCCAAAATTTTTACAAGTATAAAAATGACCAAGAAAGAAATTTTGATACCTTGGAGTAAGTGGGCTTCTTTGTGATGTAATCTGGTAGCGTTAGAAGTCACTCCTGGATTGCGACAGGAGTAGAGCCCAATGCCCATCAGTTTATGTCACGAATAAATTTAATGGGTGATCAAATGGGTAGATACCCAGGAAGGTATCACTCTAACTCAGGGACCAGGCCTGGTATGTAAAGAACAAAGGAGGTCTTGATCTAACTTCTGTCAGTGAGTTGATTGTAAAATGAGCAGGTGGAATACTTGGTGAGATGAGTGAGCAAGAATTCCTTGGGCATCATTCCTTTCAACAACTTGGGAAAGAAAAGCTCAGAACACAAGATCCTCTTGGTTTTGAGTTTCGGGGAACTGAAGGGTGACTTGATTGGATCCTCCAATTCCAAATCATTCAGCGTTGAGAAAATACAAGAACTGATTAGAGACAATGCAACTATTACAGTGATCCAACCTACATCATCCTATAACAGCGCAACTCGACTGGATCCTCCAATTCCAAGTTGTTCTAACACAGTGTAAACAAAGAGATGGAAAGAAGCTGACATTCATAAGGCAAGAATTCTGAAGTGCCAATACATAACCAATGCAACCAGTGCTTCATTAAAACTTTACAATTGGGAGCCTAGCTCAACCATCAATAGATTACAAAATGGAGAAAATGCCTACATATACTCAAAATAAAACAACAACAGCGAAAACAAGACATTGCATTTAAAACATTGTGTCTGCATGTCTTCTGGCAGTCTGCGCATGCAGACTCTGGATGATCATGCAGATGAATTGACATGCTTTAAATCCTTTGCTAGACTTTCCATTTATGGCGAAGACGATGTCTAACCACCTCCAACAAATTCAATAATTGTTTTCTTAGGATCGGGAACAATCCTGGTCAACTCTTCCCTCTGGGACGTGGAGTTCTTCTCATGGTGCCACCTAGATCAACTAAACGATCTAATGGATAGGTCATGGAGGATCTAGCGTGCTTGGCGTGGAAAGGGGAAAGGGAGTGACCACGGAAACGACAGGGGTGAGACACATGGCAAGAAGAAGGGGGGAAGGTGGCAGGATATAATGGTAATGGGGGACACATTATTTATGGGAGGCTGAAGTGGAGGGGAGCAGGACAAATGTCGGAGGATGAAGAGGGGCCAAAGGGAACGAGCCTCGTCATGCGGTCAAGTGGAGAACAGATGGCAGGGGAGGAAGTGGTAGAGAAGGCGACACGACATTAAGGGGGCCCCAGGCCAATACCACACCATTACAGAGCCCCCCCCCCCGCGCGTTAAAGGCAGAATGATTAGGGGGCTCCGGAATGAAACCTTAGCTGCAGATCTGAGTGGGCAGATCTTGGCCATCCGAAACTTACTGCTCATTAAAATGATGTGCCCACCCTCTAAACTTTGGAAAAAAGGGGCTTTCCGAAGCTCTTTCTTGGCCCAAGGGGATGCTTCTTTCAGGAGAGCACCCCCTACATGATTATGTGCTAACATTAGGCTCCATGAGGGACGACACACCCCATGTGGGCTATCAAGAACTCTTTTGTAGCTTCAGTTCCTTGCTATTGGGCTATGAAGTCATTATTTAAACTTAAATATAAAAGAAAAACAATATATACAACCACAAATGAGCCATGTGTGGCTCAAGGAAAACATCTTTTCACAAATTGCCCATTCATAGGGCCATTGAAAACTTCTTGATCCTTCAAATCTCGCAACCTGTAGGTATTATTTGAAAATACTTCAGATATTTTGAAGGGCCTGACCCATAGGGCTTCAAATTTTCCATGTTTTCCCTTGTCTTGTTTAGGAACATCCCATTTTAGCACCAAGTCTCCTATCTGAAACTCTTCCTTTTTGGCCTTTTTTTCAAAAGCCTGCTTGATCTTCTGTTGATGGTCCTGAATTTTGTTCATTACCTACTCTCTAGCCTGTTGGACCTCTACCAGTTGATGAATTCTTCTGATCATATCATCATTCTCTTCTTGATAATCCTGGAAGAACATTGCTATAGCAATGTCTAGCTGAGAAGGGAAAACAACTTTTGCTCCATAAACCAATTGGAAAGGGAAGATGCCTATAGATCCCTTTTTTGTCACTTGATCATCCCATAGAGCGAATTTCAACATTGAATCCCAGGCCTTTTTGTTGTCCTCCAATAGTCTTTTGATGATCCTTATCAGGCTTTTGTTGGAGGACTCTGCTAAACCATTGCCCTGGGGATAGTATGGGGTGGAATGAATCAGTTTGATCCCAAATTGTTCACAGAACTTGGCTAACAGCTCAGCCTTGAAAGAGGTTGTGTTATCAGTGACAATTTTGTTTGGGTAGTCGAATCTTGTGATGAGGTCTTCCAAGAATCCAATGATTACCTTGTGGGAAGCACTCCTGGTGGGAATAGCTTCTATCCACTTAGTAAATAAATATCTGGCAGTTAGGATCCATCTATGCTGCCCATTGGAAGCAGGGTGGATTCCTCTAATAAAATCTAGGCACCATTGTTGGAAGGGTCCTGAAACAACTACAGGATTTAAAGGCAGAGATTTAAGTTGTTGCTTTCCTGAAGATCTTTAGGATTTGGTGCGGGCTCTGACCTTTCTGCAGACGTCAGTGAATAAGGTGGGCCAGTAGTACCCAACCCTGAGGATTTTGTAGGCTGTGGTCTTCCAGAAATGATTCCCTCCACATAGGTTCCTGTGAAATTCAATAATGATCCTGTCAGCCTCTTGTGGATTCACATTTCAAAAGCACCCCCACGGAGTCTTTCCAATATAAAACTTGATCGACAAGGCAATATCTAACTGCTTTGAGCTTCAAATATCTTGCCTTGTTTCTTTGCAGGCCATCTGGAGGCCACAACTCTTACACAAAATATATGTCATCTTTATACCAAGGACATCGAGCCAATGGGGGCTCTGCTTGAGGGTCTGCATCAGACAGTTGATCCTGCTGATTTTCTGAGCATTCATTGATGAAACCTTCCCCCAAATCTTTGCAATTCACTTCAGTCAACAGCTTGGCTAAACCTTGACCTTTGATTAATTTGGTAGGCCTTATTTCCAAGTCAAACTCAAGGATCTTTTCTATCCACTTACTCCTCCTCCCGTCTATATTAGGATGAATAAGAATGTCCTTAGCAGTGGTCGAGGGGACATAGGAAATGATCTTTGACTACAGGACATAGGTTCTAAAAGCTTTGAGAGCCTTTACCAGGGCATAGGCCTTCTTCTCCATAATGTCATACCTTATCTCGGCATCCCTTAGAGCTCTGCTAAAATAGGCAATAGGCTTCTCTTGCCCGACATCGTTTCTCTGTAATAAAACAACAGCCACTATGTCAGATGAGGCAAAGGAGAAAATAAGGAAATCCTTTGAGTAATTGGGACAGATAAGCACAGGAGCTTCTGTCAAGGCCTTCTTTATCTTCTCAAAGGAATTTCAAGCTTCAGCGGTCCACCTCACTTCATTTTCATTTCTCAACATGGTTTTTATAAGCTTTACCACCTCAACAAAGTTAGAAACAAACCTCCTTAGAAAATTAATCTTACCAAGGAAAGACTGGACTTCTTTCCTGGATCTTGGGATTGCCAAAGCTTGGATTGCTTCAACTCTACTAGGATCAATTTTGACTCCTTCTACTGATACTATGTGGCCCAGTAACCTTCCCTCCTTCATGGCGAACAGAGAGTTTTTGGGATTCAATGAAAGGCCAAAACTCTTGCGTTTCAGAAAAACTTTCCTGAGATGACAACAATGTTCTTTATCAGATTTGGAAAAGACTGTTATGTCGTCGAAATAGATGACCACAAAATTATCCTTTTCCCCAATGAAAGCTATGTCCATGGCTCGTTGAAACGTTGCCCCTGCATTCATCAACCCAAAAGGAATTTTAGCATACATGAATGTGCCCCATGGAGTGGTAAATGTCGTCTTTTCCCTGTCCTCAGGCAGAACAGAGATTTGATTGTAGCTAGAGAAGCCATCAATCATGGAAATCTTGTATGCTCCCATTACCCTCTGCAATATATGTTCCATCTTTGGTAAGGGGTGATTGTCCTTTCGTGAGCTCCTGTTCAGGTTTCTAAAATATACACAGAGTCTAATTTCTCCATCCTTCTTCCTTACAGGGACCAAGCTGGCCACCCACTCTGAATATCTCAATGGCACGATGATCTGGGCAAGTAGCAACTTCTTCAATTCTCTCTCCATGATAGGCAACAACATAGGATTGATCTGTCTTAGCTTCTGCCTAAATGGCTTTGCCTCCTTTTTCAACGATATTTTATGCTCAATGACAGAAGTGTCATAAGTTTTGAGATCTTCATAGGTCCAGGTGAGAACATCAGTGAACTCCTTCAATAGTTCAGCGTATTCAGCCCTCTGCTCCTTTGTCAGACTTCTTGACAATCTAACAAACTTGGGTTCATTCTCGGTGCCAATGTTGCACTGATTTGTATCAGCCTCATCCTCTGATATTTTCACTTTCAATGCCACATCATTCCTATCAAAAAGTCTTTCTAAAGGAACCAATCCCCTTGGAATATGATTGTTGGGCAGTTGCATAATGTCACGCTCTGCAATCTTACTCAGAAAATTACCACAATCAAGCCTTTCTTTAGAAACAGAGTCTTGGTCAATATGCATCTCTAAAAATTCGTTAACAGTCTCCAAGAATCTTCTGATCTCAAGATCATCCTCGAACACCTTCCAATGTTTGACATTGTCAGGTATGGAGGGCCTATATTTTACTTCTACATCATATTTGAATTTAGGTGTCAAGGGCACTTTGAAATTGCTTGTTGATGTAGCCAAGGAATCTGCCACTGTTTTCTTCTCTCTTGGGACAAAATAAATGTTAAATACTAAGAAGAAACTATCGATTAGATCCCATACCTCATTTATGTAACTCCTGAGTCGAGGGTGCTTGGCTTGATAACCGTTTCTGATCTGCTGGACTATCAACTCTGCAACTCCGAACACTGCTACCTCCTAAATTCTCATTTCCTTTGCAGCTCTCAATCCTAGAACAAGAGCTTCATATTCTGCCACATTGTTGGTTGTTTCAAATTCTAGCTTGTATGACAGAGATATGGTTTCTTGAGAAGGTGACACAAAAAATCCTCCAGCACCAGCACCTTCCCTGGAAGAGGCTCCATCAAAAAACATTTTCCCGACGGAGGTGATGGGGGAAGAAAATTCATGAGAAGTGGTGGGCTACTTTCTGAGTTTTAGAAGAGGCTCGGGGGCATTAGTGAGTTGCAGTAGACTAGAACCTAAATCAATATCAAGGGAAAAGATAGGATGGTTGGTAGGATTGGCTTTGTCACTGATTATATAGGCCAGCTGGGATTCTCTATATAGTCTCCTATGTTCCCCTCCAAACAATGGAATAGTAGCATAGGTTAGGTCCATTTGCAGAGTTCCCCCCAGTCTTTTTATCCAAGATCTTGATAACAGCATACCGAACTTGGGGGGGACGTCAGCCACTACAATGTCCATGACCACGCTTTTCATGGGCAATTGAAACAAAGTCACGACTAGGTATTTGATGACTCCTAGGCATTGAAATTTCCTAGAGTCAAAGGAATAGAGGTCATGATAGGCTCTGGTGACTTCTAGTCCTAATTCTTCCATGACAGTTTTGGGCATGAGGTTATGGGAAGCTCCCGAATCCATCAAAAAATTGTGCAGAACCTTGTCATGTATTTTCAAGGAAGTGTAGAAGGGAGGGGATGAATCATTCCTATCTTCTACCATAGGACCTAGAATGACTGCAGGCTTTTCATCTTGCAAATTGATGGAGTCTGTGGGAAGGCATGAGGCTTCAGACTGTAAAAGCTCGAAGAGGCATTTTTTGAACGCTTCATGTTTGATCAGTTCAGAGAGGGGCACAGGGATTCTAATTTTCTGAATTTCATGCTCAAAGTTAAAAGAAGATGTAAGATTTGGGATTTCTCTTACTTCAGGAACATGACTCTGGACCATTGGAGAGAGGGGTTGGGATTTCTTACCTTCATTGTTGTCTGTTGCTTCATTAACATGTTTCTCTGTTCTAGGGAGCTGTTCAGGAACATCGGGTGCTCCTAGCTTTTTCTTGGATCTCAGGTTATACCTTCTTTGGTTGTTTTTAGCCTTGTCTCCCTTGCTAAGTTCATTTAGCTGACTGTCCATGAGAGATTCCTCATATGTTGATTGAGTGAGATGAGGAAAAGGAGGAATTTCTTCGAAGCAGTGGATTTCAGAATCAAGCCCGTTTGTTTCCCCTTCTTCCTCATCAACCACAAAATTATTTTGACGAGGGGCCTGAACTTTTTGGTCTTCTCTATCTCTTCTTCTCTGGTCTCTTTGCATAGTCAGGGTTGCAATATTGTTTGGCCTCCTGAAGCTTCCTTTGTTTTTGGCATTTTGAGGATTTTTGTATGCTTGCTTCCCCTCCACCTTCATTTTCTCCATCTCTGCAGACAAAGACTTCACTATCATGGTCAATTCATCCACTTGAGGGTGAGGTAGAGAGGTGCCAGAAGTTGAGGCTTCAAATCTTCCCTTTCTCTTGTCTGCATCAGACTTATTCATCAGTCTGTCAACTCCCAATACATTAGATTCTACCTCTATGGACGCATATTGTATTTGAGCTAGGAAAGTAGCTCTTCTTTCTCTCAATAGAAGACAAAAGTCAGGGTCGAATGCACTAGCATAAGAAATTTTGGCAAAGGCTTCTGTGGGTTTTATCTCAGCCGAGATCTTATTATACATCTTATTGAATCTTTTGGAGAAATCTGAGACAGAATCTCCTCCCATTTTTTTCAAAGACCCGAATTTTGTCATGTAATCCATGAAATCCTTCTTATCTCCCCACTGCCTCAGGAAAGCACTATCTAGAGTTTCAATCCCAGCAATAGATCTGGGGGCCAATCTCCTAAACCACTTCCTCACCTCGCCGTCCAGGCTCTGGACGAAGACTCTCATCCAGACATCTTCATTTTCAATGTTCAGGTTGTCTGCATAATTTTAGAAAGCAGTTAGGTTCTCCTCTGCAGTTATGTCCTCTTCCCCAGTGAACTTAGGCATATATTTTAGGTAATCTCCAGCAGGGAGAGGATTCACAGGTTGAGGTAGGATTAAGGGAGCATATCTGGAAGCTACTATGGCGTCCATTCTATTTAGAGGGGGATTGGCACCAGCCATAGGAACAACATGTGTGGGGGAACTAGGAGGAGATGAGGTTTGAAGCAGAAAGACATGAGTTGAGCTTACATAATGAGAGGGGAACTACAACGAATCTGGAGAATAGGCTTGCGGGTTCAAAGGCACATAAATTTCCCTTCCCTCAACAACAGTAATAACAAGAGGAGCAGTAGTAAAACCCAAGGTAGGAGAATGTTCAGAGGCACTGGGTCTGGACCAGGCTACCACCTTGGGGGAGAGGGGAGTGACAAGAGTTTCTCCTACTAATTCGAGACTAGGAGGAGAAAATCCAGCAGGAACACTCCTGAAATTTAGACTACGAGAAACTCCGACAGAAGGTAATAAAACAGGATGAAATGAAGGGGTTGGAGTTTCTACAAAATCATGAAAATCACCAGAAATACCTGTTTTAGCAGTAGAAGTACCGCCTTCAAAGGAATTTCCCTTTAAGATGATCTTCTTTGGGTCAGCTTCAGGTGGCACTAACGGTAGTTGAGGAGTAGACCTTGTGTGTCTACCTCTAGAAGCCACGGCTGAAACAACGGAGTCGCTTATGGGTTGGAATCAATGGGGTCACCCAGTGGAGTCACATCAGTGGAGTCGCTAGGTGCATAGTAGCAATATTGATAGTTCTGATATCTGATGCACCTTCAAAATCAGTTAATCATTGTCATTCAATCCCGGGGAAAATATTCAACTTTGTTTCCCAACAACGGCACCAAAAATGTTAGCGTTAGAAGTCACTCCTGGATTCTAACAGTAGCAGAGCCCAATGCCCATTAGTTTATGTCACGAATAAATTTAACGGGTGATCAAATGGGTAGAGACCTAGGAAGGTATCACTCTAACTCAGGGACAAGGCCTGGTATGTAAAGAACAAAGGAGGTCTTAATCTAACTTTCGTCAGTGAGTTGATTGTAAAATGAGCAGGTGGAAGACTTAGTGAGATGAGTGAGAAAGACTACCTCGGGCATTAGGCCTTTCAACAACTTGGGGAAGAAAAGATCAGAACAAAAGATCTTCTTGGTTCTGAGTTTCGGGGAACTGAAGGGTGACTTGACTGGATCCTCCAATTCCAAATCATTCAGCGTTGAGAAAATACAAGAGCTGATTAGAGACAATGAAACTATTACAGTGATCCAACCTACATCATCCTATAACAACGCAACTCGATTGTATCCTCCAATTCCGAGTTGTTCTAACACAGTGTAAACAAAGAGATGGAAAGACACTAACATTCATAAGGCAAGAAGTCTCAAGTGCCAATACATAACCAGTGCAACCAGTGCTTCGTTAAAAATTTACAATCAGGAGCCTAGCTCAACCATAGATAGATTACAAAATGGATAAAATGCCTACATATACTCAAAACAAAACAACAACAGCGAAAACGAGACACTGCATTTAAAACATTGCATTTGCATGTCTTCTGGTAGTCTGCGCATGCAGACTCTGGACGATCGTGCACTTATGACAGACGAAATAAGACTCCTGACTGTCCTGCAAATGAATCGACATGCTTTAAATCCTTCGCCATACTTTCCATTTATGGCGGAGAGGATTTCTAACCACCTCCAACAACTTCAATAACTTCTTTCTTGGGATCAGGAACAATCCTGGTCAACTCTGCCCTCTGGGACATAGAGGTCTTCACATGGTGCCACCTAGATCAGTTGAACGGTCTAATGGATAGGTCGTGGAGGATCTGGCATGCTTGGCATGGAAAGGGGAAAGGGAGTGATCATGGAAACGATAGGGGTGAGACACATGGCAAGAATAAGGGGGGAAGGTGACGGGATATAATGGTAATGGGGGACACATTATTTATGGGAGGCTGAC
>ML781099.1:580967-649085 GCA_009831015.1 Picea engelmannii | reverse complement strand
AATATATGAGAAATAATCAATAGTTTATTGTTCAAGGGAAGTAATGACTTCCAAAGGTAGCTATAGCTTCCAAATGTAGAGGGAGGGATAAACCTCCAAGAGGAAGATACAATCCTCCAATATCAAGAGAGAGTTGAACTCTCAATCCTTGCCCCTTCCTTCAACCCAAGAATATATGAGAGATAATAAAACTTTACATTAAATCATCACCATCAACCAATCATCACATAGAACCTGATAATGCTTCCTGATACTTCTTCAATTTCTACAATTCTACAATTATTGGAGTACTCTGTGCCTGTAGATAATATTACTCAATGTTTTCTCTGAAATGCCTCCAATTTTCACTCCTTGAATCCTCCCCAAAAAGAGGTTATAGAAAGAATGCTAGACTTTATTCAATCTTGGTCTGTTCAGAAGACCGAACTTGTACAGCATGCCCTGCGCTCAATATTTAACATCCGATTCTGAAACTCACACACACAAAACTATAGTCTGTAATCTTTCCAATGGAAGTGGTCCCACTTCATTTAGATTCTATATGAAGAATTTATTTCTTTTTTACCCGGAACACCTGTTTATTGACTAGCTTCAGGACTGGTCACAAACCCTATCTTCCACAGAGTGTATCTTCATAATTATAGTGAATCAAGAGATGAAATTTTTACCATAGGTACCTTGATATGTTCTCTCAATAACATAGTGATTTCACCATCTGAATCATTCTAAAAAAAAAATTTATAGCAAAAATGGTAAGATGACCTTAAAATAACATACCTTAGAACACATCACCAAAAGACTTCATCCTCCCTTGAAATCTGGCCTTCTTTTCTTCTTATTACCTCTGAAATTAGACTTGTATCAAATGAATGTATAATGATGTTTATTTATACCATTTATGTCACTTCCTTTTAACATTAGGGCCAACCTGACACTTTCTTATTTTGTAATTATTTTCTTTAATTATTTTCAGGGCCTACATGTACTTCCTTCTTCAATTCACTTTGTCATCTTCAAAAATTCATTTTTTCTCAACCATGAGGATCCACGTGACGTTCCACATACCATCGAAAACAACATGATGTATACTATCCATTCATGGGTGTTTTATATGCATGTGCATTGTCCTTCATGTACAAATACCTTTATCAATCTTGCGGTCCAAAATCCATGACTAGGGTTGACATCAATGACAACAACCAATCTTCCAACAGATGTCATGATGACATTATCATCACACATTTTACCCTATATGTGTGCCACATATACTGTATGGATGTTGATGTCAGCAATACAAACGATGACTCATCCCTATTTACTCGGCTAGGTTGACCAAAACTTTGACCATGAATATCTTTTGATCTGTAACTTTGTTTGACGAGTCGTTGGAAATATTGCAACGCACTCTTCGCGATGTTGCCAATTTCACTGATTTTTTAGGACTTTGAATTTTTTCCCTTTCTCTGTTTGTTGAGGCCATTTTGAGCTATCCTTAGACTTCTCTGGATCCTTTTTGGATCACAGCTACCCACTGAGAGATTTTTGGACCACCAAAAGATTTCATTAATCAATAAATAAGTGAGGGGAGAGTTCCCTCACCTTGTCCTTCTTAATTCACTTGTCCTTGCTTTAATGTGTTCCATTTAAGCCTACTTGAAGATAATCAACATCACCCTTGCATGAAATCTTCATCCTTCTGTGCAGGATGATATCTTCCTTTAACTCATCTAAGTACTCAGGAACAAACTCATCAACTGAAGGTATTGAAACTTCCTCACCTTGATCCATGATCATGGGAGGCTCAAAAATTTTCAATTTCTCCACATTTATAGCTGAGTATATATGCATATAAGGTTGAAGATCTAGATGAAAAGCATTGTTACCACTTTTCTCCAAAATAGTGAAGGGTCCATAACGGATGGGCTTGAGTTTCTTTCCTTCACACTTCAATCTTTCCTTGTTGATGTGAATCCATGCCTGGTCTCCAACCTGGAACTAATGATCAACCCTATGTTCGTCATGTCGAGCTTTATAATATGCTTGAAGTTTCTCCAACTGTTCCCTGACTGCTTGATGTACCTGTTGGATCCTCTAGATGAACTTGTGGGCTCTATCTTCATTTATTTCTTCATTTTAATCAACATCTCTCCCATACATCAAGTTCAAAGGAATCTTAGGTAAATACCCAAAACATGTCTCAAAAAGCGAACACTGAGTGGAGGAATGTAAGGCTTGGTTGTAATCATGTTGTACATAGGGTATCTATTCATCCCATAACTTGGGATGCTTTCTACAATAGCCTCGAAGCAAAAGTACCATTGTTCAGTTAACAACCTATGTCTTTATGTCATTCTATGGATGGAAAACAATGCTCCTCTTCAACTTGGTGTCCATCATTCTCCACAAGCTTGTCCAAAAATCCCCAAGGAATCTAGTATCTTGATCCAAGATAATGGATGTGGGTAACCCAAAGTGAACCCAAACATACTGAAAGAAGAGATTAATAGTCTACTCAACAATGATCTTATTTTTACATGGCATTAAGATACACATCTTGTTGAACCTATCCACTACAACATACAAATAGTCATGACCTATTTTTGACATTGGTAAAACCCCTACAAAATACATGGAGATACTTTCCCATGGATGGGATGGAACATGCAGTGGTGAGTATAGCCCCAGTTTTATATTAGTGGGCTTACAAGTAGAACACATCACACACCCCTTTACATATTTAGTTACAATTTCTTTCATATGAGGCTAGTAACAAAACCTTTGCAGATGAGCCATAGTTTTTCCTACCCCAAAATTCCCAGACACAAGAGAAGTGTGAGCTTATTGTATTACATGGACTCGTTCACTTGTAGGAATACATATCTTTCCAATATGGAAGAGTAGTTTTCCTCGCAAACAATAGTTCTCTACCTGTGCACCATGGGTTAGCTTCTCATATACTTCTTTAAAATATTCATCGATGGCATATTTCTCCATATAGCTATCATGATATAAAGAATCATTTTTCAAAATAATAGAAGCAACAATAGGAGGTCTAGAAAGCATATCAACTAACTTGTTACTCGTACCCTTTTTGTACATGATTACCAAATGAAATTGTTGTAGGAAACCCATCCATCTATCATGTCGATATTGTTGCAATTCGGTCTGTGCTTGGATATACTATAAGGGTTGATGATCTGTATGTATGATTGTTTCCTTCCCTAATAGGTAGTTCTTACATTTCTTTACACTTTGAACTAATGCATACAACTCTTTATCATATGTAGGATAGTTAACAACAACTTGGTTAAAATTTTCAGAGTGGTAATAGATAGGCTTACGATATTGCATCAATACTGCACCCATGGCATACCCGTTGGCATCTGTCTCAATCTTGAAGGGATTTTGAAGATTTGACAGTGCTAATACTGGTGCGGTACTTTTCCTTCAAAGTGTCGAAATATTTGTGTTGCTTTCCTCCCCATTGAAAAGTGTTCTTCACACTTGTTAAGGCATGAAAAGGAGCTGCTATAAAGGAGAAGTTTGAAATGAATCTCCTCAAATAGTGGACTGCACCTAAGAAGATTTGTATTTCAGTTACACTTTTAGGCTCAGGCCAATTTACAATTACATCAATCTTGGAAGGATCAATTTTCAATTGTCCTCCACCTACAATATGACCTAAGTACACAAGTACAATTTTACATGAAAATTTTCCCTTTGCAAAGTATCCAATACTTGCTTTACATGCCATACATGTTCATCCCAAGTCCAAATAAATATAAGAATGTCGTCTAAATATACAATCACAAAATCATCTAGAAATGGCCTGAATACATCATTCATCACATGCATGAAAGTTGTCGGAGCATTACAAATCCCAAACGACATAACTAACCACTCAAACAATCCATGTTTGGTTTTAAAGGAAGTCTTCCATGCATCCTATTATGCAACCCTAATATGATGGTATCCACTACGCAAATCCAACTTAGGGAAATAAACAACATTCTTTAACTGATCAAGTAAATCCTCTATACGAGGAAGAGGGTATCGATTTTTCATCGTGATTTTATTTAAGGCTCGTTAATCAACACACATTCTCCATGTTCCATCCTTCTTTGGCACCATCATGATCGGAGAACCACAAGGAGATGAGATGGGCTGATGACCCCTTGATCCAGTAAATCTTGTACCTACTTCTTGATATTTTTCATCTCTAAAATTGGCATCTTGTACATGCCCACATTAGTAAGAGGAGAATCTTACAAAATATTTATTTCATGTTGGATTTCCCTCTTAGGAGGTAATCCATCTGGTTCCTGGAAAATATCATCATACTTAGAAACAATATCAATTAATTATTTCTTATGAGAAGGATCACATCCTTGGAAAGCGTTGGATGTTCCAACATCTTTCTCCCTTACAACCATGAGTACATATCTCTTATTAGTGTTTATGAGTCTCTTCATTTGTCTTTCACTAACAAGTGTTGTGTTTAACCTCATGTTGTGGGCTCTAACAATATATTCGACTCCCCCCTTAGTAAGGTGATATTTGTTCTCATGATGAAAGAAGACTATTTTTCTATCATAAAGATAAGGACTCCCCAAAACTATGCCACATATATCAAGTGATATGACATCCAAATCCACTTCATCGATCAACTTTGAAGAAATAGAAAATTTGACCCTACATTTCTTGGTGACATTAAGTTTTTCTTTATCACATACCAAACCAAGAGGATAAGGCTTTGGATGTGGTTTAGTTTCAAGACCCATCTTTTTGACAAGCGCTTCAGATATCAAGTTTACTTGGGAACCTGGATCAAACAATGTATCTATCTTAGTGTGTTTAGATACAACTCTTATATGAAATATTGCATTCCTCTTTCTTTCATCGTCATGAGATTCATTATTAGAATTTGAACTAGCATGAATGGAATCTTTACCTTGTACTCCAACCGTTGTGATCTTTCCTTCGTCTCCTGAATCGAAACCAAGATCTTGTTGTACTGTAGAAATGGTCTTTGTCTTCCCCTTTCTACCGAAATGTTTTGGTCTCTTCTTTGGATGTACTTTCCAATAATGTTCATCATCATGACCACTTTTCTTGAAATGAGTGCAATATGGTTTTCCTTCTTCTCTCTTTACAATGGCGGTGTTTTTTTCCTTCCTTTTAAACTTGTTAAACTGATTATGTGAAAGATTGGAAGGTTTCTTTGTGGGATCTTCTTGAACATGCTTTCCCTTGTTCTCAAGGTGAGTGGCTTGCACACAAACTTCGTCAAGACTGGTGGGGTTAAACAATAACAAATTATGACGAATATAATTGTGAAGTGTCCCAATATACTTCATTAAATTTTCATAAGAATTCAAAGGAATGTTTAATGCAAGAGATTTTATTCCTAAATTCTTTTGTGAAACTTTGTACAGTTTGAAATTTACTTTGTCTTAAAGTTTTCCATTCCATCATTGCTTTATGTAAATAACCCAATGGATAAAACTTATTTCTTATCGCTGATTTAAATTTCAACCATGAGGAAAGAAGATTACCACACTTACTTATGTCTTGAGGTTTTCTCTCCCAACATATGAGAGCGGTGCCTTCCAACAGAAGAAAATACAATTGCACTTTAACTTCCTCTTCATCAATCTGTTGAACACGGAAATATGCTTCAACCTATCGGATCCACTTATCTAGATTTTTAGGATTAGCATCTCCATTAAACATAGGTAAATAAAATTTTACATCAAGATTTAATAATGGTTTCTTAAAAGAAGCTTTATGGCTAGAAGAATGAGAATGATGACAATGCTCAGAGGAAGAAGAGTTAGAACTTGATGGTGAATATGGAGGTTCAGTATGGTCTCCTCCAACCCCTTGATTTACTGAAGCATTATCATAAGCTTTTGCTTCCTTTTTCTTCCCTTTATTCTTCATCCTCTTCTCATAGTCTCCATACATTCTCTCGACCATTTATGACATGCGATTAAAGACCATAAGGAAGTTTTTATCATGTTCATCATGCTTGTCCTCTTCTTCCATTTTCTTACTTCGAGATGCACGACCAAATTTGGGATTGAAAGTATTAAAAGTTCCTTCACCCTGCTTATGCTTGGCCCTAGTAAGAATTCGCACTCAACAATTCAAGTCAAATATGATTTCTTTGATGCCAACATGATCCAGGAGCTTTTCATCGAAATGACTTATAAAGAATTGTATTAAATGAGCATAAATTAAAGTGCACCATAAAGAAGGAAAAAATCAATAATGAAGAGGTATAAGCATCAAATCTGAACACAAAAACTTGCAAAATGGAGTTCGTCCATGGTGGACTACATCTCCGGGTCCTTCTCTCAAATGGGTAGGCCTTTTTATTAACTCAATAAAAGAATTTGGAAAAATACATAAGTATACCTCATTCTAGAACTACGCTACAGAATCCTTGCTCATATCAGAAAACCAAAAACACCATTGAATTTGTGGCATCGAATTACCCATAAATGACTGTCTCCATGCCTCAATATGACTTTGGCACTCCCAGGCCCTTGAGAAATCTCATCTTGATTTCTGTGCTTGCACCCGATAATTAATTCTCTGTACTTTGTCTCAAAAATCATGCCCAGTCATACCGTCGAGCGCCCTCCTCCCATTTGTTGTTCCAGAGTCTGTACTTAAGGCTTAGAAGTACAGTGTCTAGGCATCCAAAAGTGAATAAGGGGTAGGTAAGGAAGGAACGTCAACCTTCGGCAAGGGAATGTAGGGATGATTTCTAGGTTGGGGTTGTCTAGCTTCCAACTATTCCTGGATGTTTATATCCTGTTCAATCGTTGCCCATGAACGTTCGAGTTCAACCCAGGTAGTGGCTATTTTAAGAATAGTATCAAAAAGGCTTAAGGCAATATGTGTTTGGTCTGATAGTCTGGGTTCGATATTGGGTTGTCTTGTTACAAGGACAGTCATGGAGGAACAGAATGATAAGAAAATCTGAGGGGGAAATTAAGTGTTGTCTCAATTTCGATCGTATAAAAGAGAGTTTATAGTTTCAGGAGTGAAAATAGGGTGCAAACCAAAGTCCCTTTCCCGTAGCTGAGTTATATTTTAATATAGATGTATGAGATGGGAGAAAACATTAAGCTACCTATCGAGTAAGGCTCCTATCAAGGGAGAATCTCACTTATAAACAGAAGAAGAAAAATGTAAAGAAATAACCTGATGAAGCATAAAATATATATATAATTCTTAAAGTGTTGACTAGTCTTATACCTGTTGATAGATGGTACAGAGGAAAAACAGTAAACAATATAGAAAACCAGGATTCATTCACTATAGTAGAGGTTGTACTAAATTATAGTGAAGCATTCATTAGATATAAATATGAAATGAAATGAAATATGAGATACAAGGAAACAAACTCATAACACAGTCATGACGGAATTGAGAATCTTCGGATTTGATTTATATTAACTCTCAAGAAAGAAAACCTCTATTACAATCGACACAAAAAGGTCCAGCCCTATATCTTTCTTTCTATAGTATATTTATACAGTATTACATAAAATGGAATCTCAATCGTTCCAAAATTTTCAGTTATGATAAGGAGGAGAGAAATCGTTCCATTTCTTCATCTCTGTCTTTATTTGGTACCAGAAGCTTGTCCTCGTGCATGCTCGGTACAAGTGACACATCTTTCCACCAGCCGAGATATCAACCTTGACGATTCTACTTGTCAATTGGATTCAAAAGAGTAACAATATCAGGCTAATTGCGGCAACCTTTCTTCCATCTGTCTGTCTATGGTGTTGATAGCGCACAATTGCACACTTGGTTTAATCATACATTTATCTATTTGAACTATGTCTGCCATAGTTACTTGTGAGATCTCAGTCGAATCTCTTTCTTCTTTCTCATTTAAATCAAGTGAGATTTTCTCTATATTCATTTAACTCAATGCCTCAACATTTCCTTCACTATCAATACCTAATAGATTACCATCTATAGAACCAAAATCCTCTTCTAAGGATTTTGTTACCCTCTTGGCTTGTAGCTTACCTTCTAATATACTGTGCTCCCAATCTTTTAATAAAATATTTCCTCTAGTCTGCTCCGAAATGGAAAACCTGGGGGTGCTTCCTGATTCCCTGTTGTTTGTAGCTATTACAGCCTCTTGAAAAGTGACCCGAGCTGCTCCAGCTTCTCTTTTTCTAACAGATAAATTCTCCAAAACTTGATTAACAAGTAAGTAGTTGTCCCGAATTACCTCTACCTTGGCGAGTAAATTCTGCGGGGCTGCAGAAATGCTGCTCCGAATCTCTATTGCCTGGGACTGGAACATCCCAATATTTATAACTTTACTTTCGGTGATTTCCACTCTAGCCTGTAGCTGTTTGATCAAGTCTTTTTGTTGGCCCGCTTCCTTGGCAGCTTCCTCTGCTGTGGCTAGTCTGGATTCTAGGGTTTTGATGAGGTGATTCTTCCGCTTCAACTAGTTTTTCAAAATCTCAACTGAAAATTGATTCGTTGTGGCATATACCCCTAATGTCCCAGCTATTTCTATCACAAACTGTTCATTTTTCTTGTCTTTCCCATCGGCCAATACTTTGTACTTCTTGTTTGTTGATTCCCCTTCCTGATAGAATTCTCTCTTTACCACAGCCTTTCTCTTCTTATCAAAGAAGAACTCATTTGGAGGGAGCTCTTCCATCCTTATGGGTCTCAATTCTTCATTTAAAATCGACCATGCATCAATGTTTTCCTGAGTTGACTGTAAGGGAGTAATGGATGCGATGGGATCTCCAATTTTCTTAGCTATTTGCCCCAGAGTAGTAACTGGAGTCTTCTTTTTCGGTGGGTCGGGAGTCTTTATCTCTGTTTTCAGACTCTTAGCTTGCTCTTCCCCGTCCTGGTGTTTTTCTTGGCTGGGTTTCGCATCTTTGGAGCCTTCGACTTCTTTTTGTTTCACCTCCGTTGTACTCGGATTCTCACCCCGCAATACTGCGGGAAGACAAATGCGTCGATGTTGGAATTTCAGCACATCGGCCCTCACTTCGGGTGCTAGGGTTTGTATTCGAGCCAAAATCTCGGCATAAGATCTTGTGCCTCGAAAAATGTCATCCGAGGGTGAATTTTCGTGTTCCAACCTTTTGAGTCCACAACTGGCCAAATGATTACTTACGACCCTTTGCGGATTGTGCTTCTTGAATTCAATAAGAACCAGTTTTAGGTCTTCCAGGGCTGCTACCTCAACTTTAGCATGCCCGAAATCTAACAAATAATATGAATTTAAATGAACAAGAAAATGTGGCCATACCTTTTTTGAATATCCCTTAAGATCCTTGCTTATGCCACCGATTTCGGTTTGCCTAGCAACCTCACGAAAAGCTAGCTTGTCGGGTATAAATAATGGTAATGCATGTGGGGGAACAAAAGCCCCAAAAAATATGAGATATGAGAATTCTGCTTCTACATACCAGTCGACTATACTGCTCAAATTCATCACTATATTGTCCGAGATACTGGGTGGCGGGTGGCCGAAAATAGTGACATGCAGCGGTACCATTACCCAGTTAAAGATTTCATACACGAAATCTGTTGCTTTGTTCTTGCACAATTTTGAATGGTAGACGTGGATGGGCTCGGCCTCTGATGGAGTCCAACTCTAGCTCATTAAGGGAAAGGGTGTTAGAAAACACACGATGTCCATAATGTATGCGGACATATAAAATGAAGCAATCTTTTCACTTTCCTTCTGCACCCGATACTCTGTAACTCGATTGGTCAAGCTATCAGACAACATCTTCGCCCAGTTGAAGGAACAACCTTCGGTGACTTGATGTATTAGAGGCACCCATTGAAGAAAGAAATGTGTGGTGTCCTCTCTCCCGTATAATCTGCATGTCATCATAGCTATATATTTGAAATGTGGTTCCAAGGAAGCTATTGAATATATACCATTACTGTCTGCCCTGAACTTTGCAGGGTGTGAAACCCAATCTTTGATTAAATTGGACATAGTCTTGTCATATTCCATGCATTCCTTTTGTTTGAAGTTCTCCAAGAATTCGGCATCGTATGTAAGGTCCAACGCGGTAGGAAACTTGTACATAGCCTGCAGTTGTTCGGGTCTGAAAGTCCCGATGGTGACCTTATGTTCATTGATGATGGTTCTGGTTGATATTTCCACATGGTCTAATGCCCACCAGACCATATCATAGTAAGGTAGCAGTCATGGCTTGGCCGCTACTTTATGCATTCCAGATTGGACGACAATCTTATATTTGGTAGTCAGGTCGTCTTTTTCATTGTTGCTGGAATCATCAGAATAATCTACTAATTCGGCCTGTAGAACATCAGAAACAAACGACCAGGTCCAGATAGAGTCGACACTTCGAGGTGAAGTATTAGTGACGTTTTCTGAACCTTGTCCTGAGACCTCAACGTTGGCTTTAGATGCTTTTCGTGGGGCCATGGCGGGGGATCCTTCTTTATCTCTTCTGCGATAAAAATATGTATACATACAGAAATTAGTTCGCTGAGAAAAGTTTTCTTTGCGTAATATAGAAATGAATTTGTGATAACAAATAACAACTCTATATATTCAAAAACTCGGTACTTTTTAAGAACAAATCGTTCAAATCACACCTAAATATAAATTTAGCAATAAAAACCCAATCGTTACTTGTTGATTCGCCTTGTTTCTTAATTAATGCCATAAATTTTGGCGATTCGAAATGTCAGTTGGCGTAAGGAAGAATTAATACTGCCTCGTAAACTGTGCATGCATCAAATCACGGGAAATACTGGCTTAGCTCAATTAATCAGGTTTTACCAAAGTTAATTAATCTTTCGGTATTCGCTGCATCGGGAGTTTTCGCTTTAACCCTTTGAACCTCTACCACCCGAGATTACAATGATTGTCTTTGGTTAATAAAAAATGTAATTATGATTAGGTGCTTAATTAATTATGTAATTATTTATATCGCAACTTCGTGACTCAGAGCTTCAAAGGTATAGCTTCTGGGAAGTTCGTATGACGAGTTGCAAAATCGCGAGATCACGACTCGGAGATTTGAAAGTATAACTTCCAGGAAGTTCGTATGCCGAGTTGCGAAATCGTGAGATCATGATGATATGTTTTAATTAAAATGGAGGATAAAACCGGATTAAGTGTTTGATTAATTACATATATATCTTTATCGCAACTTCATGACTCGGGGATTTGACAGTGTAGCTTTTTAAAGGAAAATACGTCGAGTTGCGAATTTTCGACAGAACTTAACCATGGCTAAGCTTTTACCTTTAACCTTAATGCAGGTTACTAAAACAAGAAATTTGTGGTTTCGGCTATCGGGGTTACGAAAGTAAGACTTTTAAATTTAGTAAACGCAGAGACGTGAAACCCCGATGATGCTTAACCGTAATTTAGGAAAATTTTACTCTCGTTACTGACCTAGGTAAAATTTTAAAACGATTTCATTGTTTTGTTGTTTGGGACTTGTGAACTATGTGATCTATAACATCCAACATACGAAATCCTGAGCTACAAAAGAAAAAAGGGGGAAAATTATTTGAACGAAAAGTAGAACTCACCTCGAGAGTATGATAACCATCGTCACTCGCGTTATGAGACTTTAGAGATTTTGAAACAACAGAAAGAAAATATGAAAACCATCTTTCGATTTCGAGCATTAAGACATGAAATTCAAAACGAGCTAAAAAACAAAGGCAGCTCCAACATAGGCTCCAACTAGGGATCCCGTTTTCTTGTAAGATGGGAAGAATAGTAGACCACGTGCCAATATTTGGTAAATGGATTCAATGGCTTTAATCCAATGAAAAGGTTCCTGAGAACAGGATATCGAAGGGGAAAGAGACTTCGTTTTTTACCTTTGAAAATCTTTTCAAACTCAAATACTTTTTAAACTTAGTTGTAGTCCCTTTCACGAATTTCCCCTGCCTATTACTAAATTCAGGTCTACCTTAAGACAATCAAAACAGTTCTAGGAGACCCAACAGATCTTGTGGCTATCAACTTGCATCAAAAGAAGAAGATTATATGTTTTTAATCAGGAAGCCCTGTCTGAACATGGGATGTAGATCAGGTTTTTAAAAAGAATTGGTTACCAGAGTAGAGTTATATTCATGTATAACAACCTTACAGATATCTCAGATATTGCTTCACTGCCAGCGAGCTTGTTCAGTACCCTGGTGAAGTTATCTGGCCCCTTTTACTGAATTTTCTTTCACCACTTCGGAATATATTTGTGCATTTAAATGCTAAGATGAGGGAAATCATTTCTAAATTTTATTTCATCGTCTCTCGAACTAGATGGGGGCAATCATTTCTAAATTTCCTTTCACCACCTGTCTTATAATTTGCTTTTTTAGAGCGCGAAGATGGGGGCAATTAGTTTGTATCAGGGCTGATATCTGTGTAATATTTTGCATTATAGGTCTGTCAACTTACCCTGATTACTCGGTACCAACCTTCCCTTAACCTTCTCAACACCTTCGTTCTCAGGGAAAAAGTTAAAATAAATTTCTTAGGGTATTCTATTTGAGCAAGCCTCAATCCTCTGAAATTGTTGAAAAAACTAGCAAAGTCAGGATCACCTTAAGTGTCCCTTCATTTAGCAAGGGACCGAGGAGTTGTGAAGACCCGCTTTCTTTCCACAATCTTCTTTGAAGCTCTCGATGTTGAAAAAAAATCTCTTCTCCCTATGTATGTGAAACGGAAAGATGTTGAATTTTTAAAGGGTAAACCCGAAGACAGAAAAGGGTGACAGATAGTGATTTATGGACTGAAAAACAGAGGCCAAAAAATCAAAACTAACTCTTCTAAATCTTTTTTGGGGGCACTTTACTTTGACTGACTGCTTTAATTTGAGTGACTTGTTTAATTTGTCTTATTCTTTCATAAATGATTAAACAAGGAAACGTTATGTTATTTATTAGTTCAGATGATGTTGTTGTCTGAATGAGGTTACTTCGGTTTTCTTTGATAGACCTTCGGAACAAGTCTTTTAGGAAATCTCACCTTTACCTTATCGTTTCATTTTCTTTGCAAAAAATCAAAAATCTTTGGTATCACCTGTTTAAGCTAATTTATTTCTAACACCAACTTTCGGTTTACTTCTCCCGCTTGTTTTGTTTGCAGCTGGAATCCTATAAGAGGCAAATACGAAGGTTATCAAGGCTATTTGAAAGGTGTTGAAAATTCACGAAAGAAAATCAAAATAACAAAACGAAATGGAAAATATATATACACAAGTAAAAATTCTATCTATGAATATATAAATCTAAAATTAAATGAACCCCCTTTTTTTTTCTTTTTTTTTTTCGATGATTGTTTATGTCATATAATGCTTCAGATAACACCCGTTGACAGGGGCGTTGAGAATTTCACCATCTAGATTTTCCAGTAGGAAATAACTTTTTCCTTCAAGAGCCGAGACTCTGAATGGCCCATACCAGAGGTGATCGAATTTACCATGTTTCGTTGTTTCTTCCCTCCTTGCATCCCACCTTAGTACTAAATCACCTGGGAGGAAATCTCTTTCCTTTTCCCTATGGTCGAATAATGCCTTCAAGTCATCTTGATACTTCTGCATCTTTTCATCTACTTTGACCCTGTGTTGTTGAACCTCGATTAGCTGGTTTATCCTCCTGGTGACATGATTAGGTTCTTCTTGTTGATCTTGCCACAATTTCATTACAGGGAGTGCTAAATTTATTGGTAAAGCTGCATCTGTCCCATATACCATCTGAAAAGGAGACATGCCGATAGACTTTTTAGTGCCTATGCGATTCGCCCATAAAGCGTACTTTAAATTTACATGCCAAGACTTTTTGTTTTCATCCAACACTTTCTTAATTATATTGATCAAGCTCTTGTTAGGCGACTTGGCCAATCCATTTCCTTGGGGGTAGTACACTGTAGAATGGCCAAGAACGATATTATACTTTTGGCAGAAGTTGATCATAGCCATAGATTTGAAAGCCTGGGCATTTTTCGTGACTATCTTTCGGGGCAGCCAAATCTTAACAAGATATTGTTTTCTAAGAACTCTATTACCACCGAATCAATTTCCCTTTTGGTTGGAATGGCTTCCACCCATTTGATAAAGTAGTCTGTGGTAGTTAAGATCCACTTGCGTTGGGCGCTAGAATGTGGATTAATCTCTCCTATAAAATCTAGCCCCCATTGTTGAAAAGGGGCTTCAGTTTTGACTGGAACTAAAGGTAGCGCTGGGAGTTTTTTTTTACCTGCAAATAGCTAACAAGGACTACAGGCTTGGACCTTGGTGTTAATGTCTGAAAAGAGTTTTGGCCAGTAATACCTAGCCCTCAGAATTTTGTGAGTTGTGGCCCTCCAAGCGTGATTTCCTCCACGAACTCCTTTGTGAAATTCACTTATAACCCTTTATGTTTTCTATTCGACTAAGCAGACTAACAAGAAACCGAGCAGGTCTTTCCAATGTAGTTGATTTTCGGCCATACAATACTTAACCGCATGAAGCTTTAAAGTCATGGCTTTTGATGGTGATAATTCACTCAGGCATTTTAGACTCAACAGGTAGGATACTATGTTTCTGTACCATTATGATGATACAAACTTCTCATCGATATTGATTGCACTTGTTGGTTCATCAAGCTCGTTTACATTCATATTTCCCTCATATCCCTGTAGGCAGTTTATATCCAAAGCTCCGAGATTTGATTCAGCCAAAATTTTGGCCAAACTTTGTCCTTTTATCAGTTTGGTAGGTTTGATTTCCAGGTCAAATTCTTGGATCTTGGCTAGCCATCGTCCTCTTTTCCCATCACTGTCTGGTTGTACCAAAATATATTTCACAGAAATGGTCGATACGTACGCAATGATCTTGGAATGTAATACATATGTTCTAAATGCCTTCAGTGCCTTTACCATGGCGTACACTTTTTTTTCTATTATATCATATTTAAGTTTTGCGTCTCTGAGGCTCTTGTTGAAAAAGGCGATCGGTTGTTCGAAATCCTCTTCGTTCTTTTGGAGGAGCACCGCGGCGATCGTGTGTTTGGAGGAAAATGAGAAAATAAGAAAGTCTTTTAGATAATCGGGACTTGCCAAGACAGGTGCCTCGGCTATTACTTTCTTAATATGTGTGAATGACGCTTTGGCCTCTATTGTCCACTTTACTTCGTTGTTCTTTTTCAGCATATCTATGATCAATTTTACAATTTCAGCAAAATTTGAGATAAATCTTCGTAAAAAAATTATTTTTCCGAAGAAAGATTGAATTTGTTTTACATTTATGGGAAAGTTTATAGTGTCTATTGCTTCAAACCTCTTAGGATCAATCTTGATTCCATCCTTAGATACAATATGAACCAATAATTTACCCTCTTGCATGGCGAAGTGTGATTTCTTGGGGTTTAAGGATAGACCAAACCTGTGGCATTTTTCGAATGTTTGTTTAAGATGTACCAGATGCTCTTCGTCGTATTTGGAGAAAACTGTTAAATCATCGAGATATATGACTACGAACTTATCTCTCTCTATGATGAAAGTGATGTCCATAGCGTGTTGGAACGTGGCTCCTGCATTCATCAAACCGAAAGGCATTTTATCATACATAAATGTACCCCAAGGGGTGGTAAAAGCTATTTTTTCTTTATCTTGTTCATTCATGGCAATTTGATTATATCCAGAGAAACTGTCAATCATAGACATTCTATTCACCCCAACTACCTTTTCTAACACATGATCGATTTTAGGTAGAGGATAGTTGTCTTTAAGAGAGGATTTATTTAAATTTCTGAAATCCACGAACAGTCTAATTTCTCCACTCTTTTTTCTAACCAGGACAAGATTTTCCACCCAGTCAGAATATCTTAGAGGTACTATAATATTCACCTCCAAAAGTTTCTTCACTTCTCTCTCGACCATAGGAAATAAAATGGGGTTGATCTGCCTAAGATTTTGTCTAAATGGTTTGACCCCAGGCTTTAAAGGTATCTTTTGATCGATCACGATAGTGTCGTAGGTTCTTAACTCATCGTAAGACCAGGCGAAAACATCTTTAAATTGTTTGAGTAGGTCCTTATATTTGTCCTTTATTTCAAGGGAGAGGAGTTTAGATATTTTAACCATCCTGGATTCTTCTTTGGTTCCTATGTCACAGTCCTCAACCTCTTCAGGTTGGGGTTGTAAGGTGGATTTTACAGGTATGTCGTTTTGATCAAACAGTCTTTCTAGAGGGATCAATCCCTTTGGAATCTGGTTATTTTTAAGGACCAGCATACGATGATTTGTGATTTTGTCTTGGAAATCTTGAGGGTCCTCCCCTTCTTGCATGATCCATATCTGGTCATTCTGATTTTCTTGATCCGCATGAGTTTTGAAAAATTCACCTACTGCTTCAAGAAACTTCTTAATTTGTTCATCATCCTCAAAAACCTGCCAGTGATGGATATTATCTAGTATAGATGGTATGTGTCTTATCTCTATTTGATACTTCAATTTAAAGGTTGTAGGAGGAGTGAAAGTTGAAGCCACTTTAGCTAATGCATCAGCATGTAAGTTTTCTGCACGTGGGATGAAGTGGACATTTACAGACGAGAAAAAGTTTTCCATCAGATCCCAGGCACAATTCTTGTATGATCTTAATCTGGGATGCTTGGCTTGGTGCTGTCGATTTATTTGTTTGACTATTAACTCTGCATCTCCATATACCTCTAGGTTATTTATTTTTAGCTTCCTGGCAGCCTCTAATCCTAAGACCAATGCTTCATATTCACATATGTTGTTAGTATAATCTATATCCCATTGCAGTCTGTCAGAAAAAGGAACAACAAACTTTCCTTCAGGAGCCACTAAAAGCACTCCTGCACCAGCCCCTTCACAAGATGAGGCACCATCAAAAAACATTTTCTAGATACCGATGCTACACATATCCTCAGTCATGTAACCTAACTCTTCATGCTCTATATCGTTTTCCTCTGGACAACCATCTAAACCATCATCAAAAGATAAGATACAATTTCCTAAATCTTGATCTGCAACGTAAATAGAGAAATTGTTCGGATTTTGAGGGTCGCTTACTGTATATGCTAACCTCGTCTCTCTGTACAACCGAGTAAATTTCCCACCAAACACAGGAATTGTCGCGAAAATCATATCCAGTTGAAGAGAACCCCCCAGCTTGGCTCCCCATGACCTAGACAACAATAAGCCATACTTGGGGGGAATATCAGCAATAACCACATCCATCAAGATACTCTTAACTGAGACCTGTGCCAGGGTAACTACTAAATCCTTTATCATTCCCATACACTTAACTCTTCTCGAGTCAAAAGAGTAAAGATCTTCATAAGGTCTAGTGATATGGAGACCCAATTTGTCCATAATAATTTTAGGCATCATGTTATGGGAGGCTCCGGAGTCTAGCATGCAATTATGTAGCAGTTGATCATATATATTTAAGGTGATATAAAAGGGAGAAACAGTGTCTTTGGCCCCTTCAAAATGTGGACCAAAAGTGATGTTGGGTTTATCATCTTCCAGGTTTAAAACGTCAGACTGGCTTTCTAGCTCTAAGACACCTATCACTTTGGTAATCTGCTTTCGATAAACTGGGTTTTTCGCTAATTCTACCAAAGGAATTGGTATCTTAATTTTATTTATCTCGTTTTCGAAACTGAAAACTCCACTCACCTTGTCTGTTTCTCTAGTTGGGACTTCTGAATCCTTCCTTTCCAACTTATTCATCTGGACCGCTTTATTACTCATGGTCTTGGTTGAAGGCGTAATTTTATTAGCTATTTCGGTTCCTTGCGTTTGGGTCTCAACTTTTCCCACTTCGGACTCTTGTGTGCTTACTACTTTCGCTTTGTTGTTAGGTAATAGGGTTTCTTCCAGAGTAGTCTCATAAGTTTGACCTCTTGGGAGAATTTTCTTAGGTTGAGTAGTTGAAATGGGCTTACTCTTAGATCTCAAGTTATACTTAGGTTGGACCTTGGCCATTATCATTTTGGTTTCTTCTTGAGAACTACGAAGGTCAGTATGATCTCTGTCTTCACCCTTAACTGACGATTGTTGAGTGTTTAGAGATTTTTCATAATCTTCTCTAGTCAGATACAGTTGTGTGCAGTCATCACCGAATTTTGTGACATCATCATCGGAATCTCCGAAATCTTGGAGATCATTCGCTCCTATAAAATTTTTGTTCTTTAGGGGAGTTTGTACTTTTTGATCTTCGTTTTTTATATATCTTTGCTGGTTCGGGGGGTTGGGGTTCCTCTTGAAATCCTTTTTGGCAAAAGAATCGGCTTTGCCCTGTTCTAGCTCCATTCTAGATATTTTATTAGACAGTTCCTTAATTACCCTGGCAATATCGTCTACTTTGTCATATGTGTATCTATTAGACCCTGACGGCCCTGCTTGTTCTCTAAAGCGTCTATTTTCTTGATTTCATGTTTCTACTTTTGCTTTTAGCTTACCAGAAGCCATCATATTTGACTCAATTTCTACAGCGTCATTTTGCATTCGGTTTAGAGTAGCCCCCCTTCTTTCCTGTAAAAGAAGTGAAAATCTAGTTCGAAAGCCCCCACGAAAGTTACTTTGGATGTGGGTTGGGATGGTTTAACCTCGGCTGGGATTTTGTTATACAGCTTATTGAATCATTGAATAAACTCCATAACTGTTTCTGAATTATTTTTTCTTAGAGACCCAAACTCGGTTAAATAATATAGGTGGTCCTTTCTTTCACCCCATTGTCTAAGGAAAGCATCTTCCAAGGCGTCATAAGACAAGATAGATGCTACGAGTAGACTCCAAAACCAAGTTCGGACCTGACCTTCAAAGGTTTGGACAAGAAGCCTCGAATACACATCTTCATGTTTGAGACCTAGGATGTCTACAAATTGATCGAAGAAATTTATGTGTTTGACAGCGGTCGGATCTCCTTCCCTAGTGAATTTTGGTAAATTTTTTATATAGTTTTCGGGAAGGTCATGCAGTGGAACATGCAATACCAAGGGAGCGTATCTTGCTGCCACTTTAGCAAACACTCTGGGAGGGGGGGAAGGCCCTTGGCCTCCAACACCTCCCACAGGAGCACCTCTGCCTCCTCCTCCGACAACCCCTCCACCTCCTCCTCCGACGACTGCAATCTTTATTAGTGGAAAGTTGTAAAGGGGGTTTTGGAAGATTAAAAGTGAATCTTTACTTTCTTCGTGGGGTGAAAAATCCGAGGATGACTGGTAAGGGATGTGAGGGCTTGGCTCTTCGAACTTGCAAGAGATGTAGTCAGGGGAACCAATGGGAGTGGAAACTGGGTGTGTGAAATATTCTTCGAGACTGGGTGAGGTCATGAAATTGAATTGAAGGGTCGACGATGTATCGACAACAGATGAATTTTCTACAAGATTTTTTCCTTTGTGTATTACAGAGGTTATCGGATGGGTTTGGCTTCTACCTTCGGAGCAGTTTGACGTTAGATCTTTAGTGTCGAAAAAAGGGTTGTGTGAAGTTGAAGGTTCAGAAGAACTCTTGGTCTTCAGTTGGGGGTATTTAGGATGATAGACTGCAGGGGTCGGCTTAAGAGAGCCTCTCACCTTTAAAATCTTCTCAGGATCGGTGACGAGTGTAGTCTGTTTACCATCCGGGTTTTGTCTAGTATTCCTTCCTCCGGGTGCCAGCTTATTAATCTTGGAGTCGCCAAAGGAAATATTAGAAAGCCTTTAAAAGTTGTGCACTCTTTTTTCACTATCAAAGGGTGGCACTTTCAACGAAATAAATGTCATTTTCCCAGGGAAAAATATTTCGTAACTTTGATCCCCGACAACGACACCAAAAAGATGTTGTTCCAGGGTCTGTACTTAAGGCTTAGAAGTACAGTGTCTAGGCATCCGAAAGTGAATAAGGGGTAGGGAAGGAGGGAACTTCAACGTTTGACAAGGGAAGCTAGGGATGATTTATGGGTTGGGGTTGTCTAGCTTCCAACTGTTCCTGGATGTTTATATCATGTTCAATTGTTGCCCATGAACGTTCGAGTTCAACCCGGGTAGTGGTTTTTTTAAGAATAGTATCAAAAAGGCTTAAGGCAATATGTGCTTGGTTTGATAGTCTGGGTTTGATATGGGGATGTCTTGTTATAGGGACAGTCATGGAGGAACAAAATGATAAGAAAATCTCAGGGGGAAATTAAGTGTTGTCTCAATTTCGGTCCTATAAAAGAGAGTTTACAGTTTCAGGAGTGAAAATAGGGTGCAAACCAAAGGCCCTTTCCCGTAACTGAGTTATATTTTAATAAAGATGTATGAGGTGGGAGAAAACATTAAGTTGCCTATCGAGTAAGGCTCCTATCAAGGGATAATCTCACTTATAAACAGAAGAAGAAAAATGTAAAGAAATAACCCGATGAAGCATAAAATATATATATAATTCTTAAAGTGTTGACTGGTCTTATACCTGCTGATAGCTGGTACAGAGGAAAAACAGTAAACAATATAGAAAAGCAGGATTCATTCACTATAGTAGAGGTTGTACTAAATTATAGTGAAGCATTCATTAGATATAAATATGAAACGAAATGAAATATGAGATACAAGGAAACAAACTCATAACACAGTCACGACGGAATTGAGAATCTTCGGATTTTCTTTATATTAACTCTCAAGATAGAAAACCTCTATTACAATCGACACAAAAAGGTCCAGCCCTATATCTTTCTTTATACGGTATATTTATATAGTTTTACATAAGATGGAATCTCAATCGTTGCAAAATTTTCAGATATGATAAGGAGGAGAGCAATCATTCCATTTCTTCATCTCTGTATTTATTTGGTACCAGAAGCTTGTCCTCGCGCATGCTCGATACAAGTGACACATCTTTCCACCAGCCGAGATATCAACCTTGACGGTTCTGCTTGACAATTGTCTTCAAAACAGTAACAATCTCGAGATAATTGCGGCAACCTTTCTTCCATCTGTTTGTCTATGGTGTCGATAGCACACAATTGCACACTTGGTTTAATCATACATTTATCTATTTGAACTATGTCTTCCATAGTTACTTGTGAGATATCGGTCGAATCTCTTTCTTCTTTCTCATTTAAATCAAGTGAGATTTTTGCTATATTCATTTAACTCAATGCCTCAGCATTTCCTTCGCTATCAATACCTAACATATTACCATCTATAGAACCAAAAGCCTCTTCTAAGGATTTCGTCACCCTCTTGGCTTGCAGCTTACCTTCTGATATACTGTGCTCCCATTCTTTTAATAAAATATTTCCTCTAGTCTGCTTCGAAATGGAAAACCTGGGGGTGCTTCCCGATTCCCTATTGTTTGTAGATATTACAGCCTCTTGAAAAGCGACCCGAGTTGCTCCAGCTTCTCTTTATCTAACAGATAAATTCTCCAAAACTTGATTAACGAGTAAGTATTTGTTCTGAATTACCTCTACCTTGGCGAGTAAATTCCGCTGGGCTGTAGAAACTCTACTCCGAATCTCCATTGCCTGGGACTGGAACATCCCGATATTTATAACTTTACTTTCGGCGATTTCCACTCTAGCCTGTAGCTTTTCGATCAAGTATTTTTGTTGGCCCGCTTGTATCTGACCATTTCAAACCACCATCTCTGCTTGTTCGAGCTTAGTTTTGAGCAGCTCTATCTCACATTTATAGGCCAACCTTGCTTGTTCTATCCCTGCATTCGCCTGGTCCTTGGGAGCTTCCTCTGTCGTGGCCAGTCTGGCTTCTAGGGTTTTGATGAGGCGATTCTTCCACTTCAACTGGTTTTTCAAAACCCCAACTGAAAATTGATTCGTTGTGGCATATGCTCCTAATGTCCCAGCTATTTATGTCACGAACTATTCAGTTTTCCTGTCTTTCCCATCGATCAATAATTTGTACTTCTTGGTTGTTGATTCCCCTTCCTGATAGAATTCTCTCTTTACCACAGCCTTTATCTTCTTATCAAAGAAGAACTCATTTGGAGGGAGCTCTTCCATCCCTATGGGTCTCAATTCTTCATTTAAAATCCACCCTGCATCAATGTTTCCTTGATTTGACTGCAAGGGAGTAATGGATGTGATGGGATCTCTAGTATGCTTAGCTGGTTGCCCCGGAGTAGTAACCGGAGTCTGCTTTTTCGGTGGGTCGGGAGTCTTTGTCTTTGTTTTCGGACTCTTAGTTTTCTCTTCCCCGTCCTAGTGTTTTTCTTGGCTGGGTGCCGCATCTTTGTAGCCTTCAGCTTCTTTTTGTTTCACCTCCGCTGTACTCGGATTCTCACCCCGCAATACTGCAGGAAGACAACTGCGTCGATGTTCTTGTAATTTTAGCACATCGGCCCTCTCTTCAGGTGCCAGGGTTTGTATCCGAGCCAAAATCTCGGCATAAGATCTTGCGCCTCGGAAAATGTCATCCAAGGGAAAATTTTCGTGTTCGAACCTTTTGAGTCTGCAACTGGCCAAATGATTACTTACGACCCTTTGCGAATCGTGCTTCTTGAATTCAATAAGAACCAATTTTAGGTCTTCCAGGGCTGCTGCCTCAACTTTAGCATGCCTGAAATCTAACAAAGAATACGAATTTAAATGAACAAGAAAATGTGGCCATACCTTTTTTGAATATCCCTTAAGCTCATTGCTTATGCCACCGATTACAGTTTTCCTAGCAACATCATGACAAGCAAGCTTGTCAGGTATAAATAATGGTAATGCATGTGGGGGAATAGAAGCCCCGAAAAATCTAAGATATGAGAATTCTGCTTCTACATACCAATCGACTATACTGCTCAAATTCATCACTATACTGTCCGAGATCCTGGGTGGCAGGTGGCCGAAAATAGTGACATGCAGCGGTACCATTACCTAGTTAAAGATTTCATACACGAAATATGTCGCTTTGTTCTCCCACAATTTTGAATGGTAGATGTGGATGGGCTCAGCCTCTGATGGATTCCAACTCCATCTCATTAAGGGAAAGGGTGTTAGAAAACACACGGCGTCCATAATGTATGTTGACATGAAAAATGAAGCAATCTTTCCGCTTTCCTTCTGCGCCCGATACTCTGTAACTTGACTAGTCAAGCTATAAGACAACATCTTCGCCCAGTCGAAGGAATAGCCTTCGGCGACATGATGTATTAGAGTCACCCATTAAAGAAAGAAATGTGTGGTGTCCTCTCTCCCATATAATCTGCAGGTCATCATAGCTATATATTTGAACTGTGGTTCCAAGGAAGCTATTGAATATATACCATTACTGTTTTCCCTGAACTTCGTAGGGTGTGAAACCCAATCTCTGATTAAACTGGACATAGTCTTGTCATATTGCATGCATTCCTTATGTTTGAAGTTCTCCAAGAATTCATCATTGTATGTAAGGTCTGACACGGTAGGCAACTTGTACATAGCCTGCAGTTGTTCGGGTCTGAAAGTCCCGATGGTGACCTTCTATTCATTGATGATGGTTCTGGTTGGTATGTCCACATGGTCTAATGCCCACTGGACCATATCATAGTAAAGGAACATTCGTGGCCTGGCTGCTACTTTATGTATTCCAGATTGGACAACGATCTTATATTTGGTAGTCAGGTCATCTTTTTCATTGTCGCTGGAATCATCAGAATAATCTACTAATTCGGCCTGTAGAACATCAGAAACAAACGACCAGGTCTGGACAGAGTCAACACTTCGAGGTGAAGTATCAGCGACGTTGTCTGAACCTTGTCCTGAGACCTCAACGTTGGCTTTAGACGCTTTTCACGGGGCCATGGAAGGGGATCCTGCTTTAGCTCATCTGCGATAAAAATATGTATATATACAGAAATTAGTTCGCTGAGAAAAATTTTCTCTGCATAATATAGAAACGAATTTTTGATAACAAATAACAGCTCTATATATTCAAAAAATTGGTACTTTTTAAGAACAGATAGGTCAAATCACGCCTAAATATAAATTTAGCAATAAAAACCCAATATTTACTTGTCGATTCACCTTGTTTCTTAATTAATGCCATAAATTTTGGTGGTTCGAAATGTCAGTTGGCGTAAGGAAGAATTAAGACTGCCTCATAAACTGTGCATGCATCAAATCATGGGAAATACTGGCTTAGCTCAATTAATCAGGTTTTACCAAAGTTAATTAATCTTTCGGTATTCGCTGCATCGAGAGTTTTTGCTTTAACCCTTTGAACCTATACCACCCAAGATTGCGATGATTGTCTTTGGTTAATAAAAAACATAATTATGATTAGGCTCTTAATTAATTATGTGATTATTTATATCGCAACTTCGCGACTCGGAGCTTCGAAGGTATAGCTTCTGGGAAGTTCATATGCCGAGTTGCGAAATCGTGAGATCACGACTTCATGACTCGGAGCTTCGAAGGTATAGCTTCCAGGAAGTTTGTATGTCGAGTTGTGAAATCGCGAGATCGCGATGATGTGTTTTAATTAAAATGGAGGATAAAACCAGATTAAGTGTTTGATTAATTACGTATATATCTTTATCGCAACTTTGCGACTCGAGATTTTGACAGTGTAGCTTTTTAAAGGAAAATACATCGAGTTGCGAATTTCCGACAGAACTTAACCACAGCTAAGCTTTTACCTTTAAGCTTAACGCAGGTTACTAAAACAAGAAATTTGTGGTTTCGGCTATCGGGGTTATGACAGTAAGACTTTTGGATTTAGTAAACGCCGAGACGCGAAACCCCGATGATGCTTAACCGTAATTTAGGAAAATTTTACTCTTGTTACTGACCTGGGTAAAATTTTAAAATGATTTCACCGCTTCGTTGTTCAGGACTTGTGAACTATGTGATCTATAACATCCAACATACGAAATCCCGAGCTAAAAAAGAAAAAAGGGGGAAAATTATTTGAACGAAAAGTAGAACTCGCCTTGAGAGTATGATAACCATCGTCGCTCGTGTGATGAGACTTCAAAGATTTTGAAACAACAGAAGGAAAATAAGAAAACCATCTTTTGATTTCGAGCATTAAGACATGAAATTCAAAACAAGATAAAAAACAAAGGCGGCTCCAACACCATCTGTGGGTAAACTTCAACATTTAAATTAAATGCTGGGTAGATTGACCAATGGAGCTCGTTGGCCTAACAGTTGACATAGGATATTATAAGGTGTTTGGATAGGGGGAGGTCCCAGGGTCGAGCCCATAGGGATCCCCTTTTGGGCTTATTGTTATAAAAATATATATAAGTTTGGAACTGTCGCCATGTTTGGATTTGCTGTTTATATTTGTTGGAGTTGTAGTTTGGCGACCAGATTTGGTGGGCCCCTTTTTTTATTTTTGAAAATCTGGTTTCAGGCCCTCATTGGGCATTTTCCCACTACCACGTGGAAGCCCATGACTGGGCCACATGGCAGCCAACCATTGGCCCACGCCATCCACTTGTATAGTCAACTTGCCACATCACCTACCATATCATCCTTCCATGTCACCTGTCATGTCCCATACAGTCTGCCACGTGGCAATCCGTACAGCCACATGGCAGACTATACGGGACATGACAAGTGACATGGAAGGTTAACATGGTAAGTGATGTGGAAAGGTGACGTCATGTCTCGTACAGTCTACCACGTGGATGTATGGACTGCCACATGGTACTTCCTCATTGGTCCACATGTTGACCCAAAAATGTCGAAAACGAGTGACACGTGGTAGCCTCTAGTGTTGCCACATCACCATGTTGATGTCAACATGAAACGTGTCTCCCTCTATGTGTGCCATGTATACTATATAGATGTTGAAGTTAGTAGTATGGATGCTAACTCATCCCTGTTGACTGGGCTAGGTTGACCAAAACTTTGACCGCGAGTATCTTTTGATCCGTAACTCCATTTGATGATATGTTTACTCCATTGTAAATCTTGCGACGTGCTCTTCACGATGATGCCAATTTTACTAAGTTTTGAGGACATTGAATTTTTTTCCTTTCTCTGTCTACCGAGGCCATTATGAGATTCCTAAGTTGCTTCTATGAATTCTGAGTTGTCCTTAGACTTCTTTGGATCCTTTTTGGATCACCCACCATTTCTCTATGTATACTCTTCACTCTATGTTTCGAGTTAAATTTATGAATCATAACCAGATCTAGTGGTTTAGATCTCATTTCACCACATTTTTCTTTGCTACTGAAATACTAATGTTTTTTGAAAACTTTATCTAGTAGAGTTATTGGTATTTGTGGCCCTTGATGTTTTTTTTATGGTGGTTGTATTGGTTGTAGTTCCAACTACTAATCAGTTTGAGCTCCTTACCTAACCTAACCTTCTTAATGATCTGTGTTCCTCTTCATGCTTTGAAACTTGACCAAGGTTCATTTACCCACTAAAGATGTAGAGAGATCCAACCTCATTTTATTATAGTTCTTGAAGTTACAATTTTCCATTGTCGCTATTGTAAAACCCTTTATGGTTGTAAGCCTATTTTGGTTCTTTCTTGTTACGTCTGAATGCCATTTTTTTAAGTTCTTATTTTTTCAATCCCTTTCTATTGGAGAAGTCAATTTTTATTTTTAAAGTCATCTTACTTCCAAATTGTAATATGGTTAGTTCAAGTTATATCCTTCTTACAAATACCAATTATTCTATGGGATATCTAGTATGGAGTATTTATTGACAAATACATGACTTTACTGGGGCACCTCGTGAATAGAAGTTGATATGAAATAATTGTCCCGTGACATAGATATTCAAGATGAAGCAATTTTTTTATCTAAACTGAGTGCCAACTCTACAAAAGGTACTGATTGTATCTTTCTATCTAGGACAAGGAAACTTTTAGGGGTTAAATTTCACCCATGGGCTAATTTTCCATGTTTTTTCCCAAAAACAATTTTCCAATTTCCATTTTTTCTAAGAATAATTAGCCCATATTATATAAAATAAAAATATTTTACTCTATAAAATTATATGATTTTCTAGGAACTATACAAAACCCTTAGATATTTGAATATTTTTATAAAAGTATTGCCAAACATTTTATAGTTTCCATTTTAAGAATTAGAAATATTTGCCAAGGTTTCTACACTTTAACATAAGTATGGATCTTTAAAATTTCCCTATTTAGAACCTGATTAGTTTGTGTTGTACTAATAGCTTTATGACAATAAATTGAAATCTAATTTCACTTAGTCCATTTTTATGAAAGAATTTATAGAGCATTATGGTGATAGTATGAGAAACACTTTCTTTTATTAATTGAAAAACATCAACAAAAGAAGTTAATAGTTACAGAGTGCATTCAACAATTTCAAAAGTGTAGTCTTAGAGTGCATAATATTCCATATCATAACTTTTTGGATTTCTATTTATGGGTGGATTAAATGAGAGACTTCAACATGAGGTGTTTCTCTTTGAGTCTACGTATTTGGATAAGGATTTTAGTGTAGAAAAGAGAGTTTAAAGTAAAAATGTGACTACTAGAATGGTTGCCACTAACACCTACAGAGATCACAATGTTCCCACCCACAACATCACTCAACCTATAAGATTGACACCTTATCAAATGGATAAAAAAATATCAAAGCATCCATGTTTCAATTGTGAAAATAAGTATAGTAAGGGGCCTATGTGTGGTGAGAAGAAATGATTTTACTTATATTAGAAAGAGGAAGAAGAAAAAGAGTTGGAACCATATTAATATCTAGAACTAGAGAAGACTATTCCTACTATATTTTGTCATTCTTTGGTGTGAAACAGTACTCCCAAAACTCTCAAGGTAGAGGTTTATATCAAAAAACAAAATGAAATAGCATTGATTGAATGTGGTAGTAACCACAACTTCATTATCCACAAATTAGGAAAACTTATCAATTTTTTTGCATATCCAACACCATATTTTCAAGTAATGATTGTATATGGAGGTACCATAAATTGTTCAATGAAGTGACATTGTATTAATCTCATTATGGGAAATGTTTTCTTGGAAACACAAATGGGTGGTGATGATGTGGTCTATTAGGATATTTCAAAGTTAAGAGTTCATTAGAGTTTGATGTAATATTAGGTAAATGTGTGTTTTTACTATGTTTATCTAGTGTTCTTTTGTACTTTACTAATTAAGTGATCACAATTATGTCCTACACATGAGTGATTCAATGGTTTAAACATCTATTCAATATTAATGACACTTTATCTGTGACTTAACACAATTGGTCTATGATCTCTACTTAAAGAGAATTGAGGGTAATATTTTAAAGATTAATTGTGAGAAATGTTCATGTAATTTATTGTTTGTTTTTTCATTAATTAATTTCCTCAAGTGGTTGCGTTATCTAGGGCCATGGATTGTTTCCTTGATTGATTGTTTAACCATATAAAATATTGGTGTACTAAACTTTGATCAGTCTATGTGAGCATTTGTCTTATAGTATTCAATCTATGTGGATACACCCTATCTTTTCAAACATGGTATCAAAGATCCTATGTATATTTACTCTTATTGTTGATCGATACCTTGATCTTGTGTCATTGCATGCAACATAGGAATTCTAGGTTTTGAAGTTTCTATGAATTTCTAGGCTAAGAGAACTACTTTATCACATTTGGAGCATTATTTCAAGCTAGGAACACCTTCTTTTTTTGTGTGAATCAACTTCTACTTGCCCAAGATATGGTATTTTCTCTCTTTTTATTCAACTAAGGTGGTAAAATTGTAACAAAATTTATAATATAAATTTCACTAGGTCATCTTGAGAATATAAGTTGATCTGAAATAACCCTCTCCCAAAATTTGTAAAAAATAAATATTGGAAAAGTTGGAAGTCAATGATCTAAAGGCCATATTATAGTGAGAAATATTACCATGTGGACAAGTTAAGCTCCCCTTATCCGATTTTTCTTCGGCTAATATAGAATAGAGAAAGAGGACACTAACATCCCTTGTTCTTGTCTATTCACACATGAAAATGAGAAGAGGGAAAAGGAGATAAGAGGGAACCTTTTTCGAAGGTTATCTTTGTTTCTCCTTGTTGCTCCAACGTTGGATCCAGTACTAGATCGAACATGATCTCCCCACACTTAGACATAATGATATTCCTCTTCTACTACTTGAATAAAGTTAGATGAAAGCAAATCTAACTAAATGAAACAACCATAAACATGCGTGCATAAAGCAAATGAGACATAAGTATGGGAATAGGCCAAGATCATATTCATGAGAGACAATGGACAACACTTGCAATCATGTGATGGTGAGAAAGCTTCCTCCAATACTCCTCCTATATAATCCCTTTTGTGCACTACCAGAATGCTACTGAACTATATTTGAATGTCATAAGAACAAAGGTTTGATACTCTTCATGATCCATGGGATCAAAAAAATGCTTAAACTCAAAATGCTCGAAATTGCTCGAAAAAGGATCCATTTCCTAGATCACATCCTCAGGATCCCAACACAACTTGAATGGGATCAAATGGAGTCAGTATGACTAAGATATCATGTTCTGTCCACTTTTCCAAACAAACAAAATGTTGACTATGCAATTCGTACACTCTGTACAAGCCACGTGGCAGTTGACCGTACAACCGTACAGGTTGACTTGGATAGGTGACGTGGTAGGTGATTTGGAATCTGAGTTGGAAAGTGGTGTTTCGTGGACCAATCTTGTGCTGACACGTGTCAGCGTATGTGGTGAATGGAAGGGTGCCACATGTCCTATCCAGGGGCCGCCACATGGCACCCCGTAATTGGTTGATTATTTAAAAGTTTGGTATGGGTTTTTTCGAGGTCGAACCCACGACCTTCGGGTGTGGGCAAAGTCTTGGAAAAGGTCGAGCTATGATCCCACCTACATTAGTTCTTAACACTTAATGTTCAAAACATTTATTTAAACTTGTTTTGTGTTTCATTCTAGGCGGAAAAGGGTTGGGGCTTAGCTCCATCCATTGATCACGAAAACCTTACACCATTTCCATATGACCTTTGGCGTGGGGTTCCAACAGTCAATCTGACAAGTGTGTGAAATTTTAGGTCGGTGCTAGGCCACATGGGTCAACGTGACCACAACCTCTACTGGGTTAGGTGCTAACACTCTAACGATGCTACATTTCTACCGAGAATCTAGAATGGCACATGTTCTGGGTTTTGGCACGAAAAAGACACAGAGGTCGGGTTCAGTTGGAAAGAGTTGTGTTTTGGCGAGCAGGTACAAAAATCTATTGGGAAAAACTTCCAGGGAGTGTATGTTTCTCAATTTTTGGCCAAACCAGGTGTAGTAAGAGCCCAACTAGGGGTTTTTGGAAATTTTGGATCCATTGAAGCCATCCATTTTTCATTATGAGCATTGTAAAGCACTAATTTTGACACTTTGAGCATATAATGAAAATGATCCATTGGAAGCTGGACTAGGAGATGTAGCTCAAGAGAGGGGTGAACTCCTTTATCATTTTGTTGTGTTATGTGCTTACTTTCAATGGTTGTTTATGACTGTTTGTGTTGTTCTTGTTAAGTAAAAACTCATTAAGTTTGTTTTCTTGCAAACTTGATCCAATTACCTAAGTCACATAACTATTTCACTTGAAAATTTGAATACACAAACCTTTTTCATTTTCAGATAAAGTTGGTATCAGAGCAAAGGTTTTTGAAGGTTTGATTGTTTGCAAGTGTTTTGTTTTCTAATGCCTTCAAGGTTTAAGCTCACAAGAGGAGAAGGTCAACTTGTAGAGCCAAGTTCTCAACTTTCAATAAGGAAAACTATACATTCACCTAAAGCTTCAAGGAGGCATTCACCAATTATGGCTCATGAGGAGAGTCATGAAATCCCTACTTCAGAAGATGAAGCTTTCACAAAAGATTTTTATGATATGACAAAAATGGTAAAAGTTTTATTTGAAGAAAGGAATGCAATGTTGCAAGGTGAAAGCTCAAATCCTCCAAGAGGTAATGAAGATAGTGGTGATAAAAATTCAAAAGGAAATGGAGGGAATAGTGATACTCCACCTCCTTCACCTCCATCTTCCACTTCTTCTACCATTTCACAATCACCTCCAAATTCTCCAAAAGAACATAATAAAATTCCTCCACAAACTCCTTTGCTTAATCTTGATATTAAGTTTGAATTGTCTATGTACAATGGAGAGGTAAATGCTAAGAAATTGGATAACTGGATTTTTCTTATTGAAGTGTATTGTAGGATACAAAGAATCAAAGATGATGAAACTAAGATTTAGTTGGCTTCTCTTAGATTGGAAAGTGTAGCACTCATTTGGTGGGAATCCAAAACTCAAGAGGATGTGAAAAAGCATGGTAGAGTTTTATCCTCTTGGAATGATTTTATTGTTGCAATTAAAAGGAAATTTTATCCATTAGCATACATGCAGAAAGCTATTATGGATTGGAAAAAATTTAGACAAGCTAAAGGGAAATGTGTGCAAAGCTACACTCAAGAATTTAGAAGAAGAGCTTTGATATTGGGTATAGATTTATCTTCTCAAGAAAATTTACTCAAATACATTGGAGGATTGCATAGCTATTTGAGACACAAAATTCTCATGTTTAACACTACAAATCTAGATGAAGTTTGTGTATAGGAAAATCATTTGGAAGCAAGAAGGAAGAATACTCCTCAAGAGAGAAGCAAGAAGCCATTTGTTAATGGAGACCAGGGAAAGAGGAAATTCAAAGGAAATGGAAGGAAGAATGCTTTAGTCAAGAAAGAGGGGGAAAAACTCACATGTAAACATTGTTCAAAAGATGGTCATGATGAAGACCATTGTTGGAAACTTCATCCTAAAATAAGACCCAAACATTTCAACAACAAAGGGAAACCAAAGACTACTGCAACTACACAACATGATTTAGGATCTGATTCGGGCCGAGATGAAACAAAAATCACAACCATGGGTTTTCAAGGTAAGGACTCTATTGCCAGTACTAGTTCTTCAAGTAGTAGCCTCAATGAAACTCAACATGAAAAAGAAAGAATATAGCTTTTCCACATAAGGGTTATTTCAATTCATACCAAGATAGATACTCTATTTGATATTGGATCTCAAGAAAACCTCATTTCTGAAGACACAGTTAAGAAATTGCATTTGGAAACTACTCCTTATCCTAAACCATATCCTCTAGGTTGGATATGTGACAATTCCAAATTGCATGTGACAAGAAGATGTAAACTTAGATTTTCCATCACTGCAAACTTTATAAATGAGGTAGATCTTGATGTTATTTCATTGGATAATTGTGGTATTGTGTTGGGAAGCCCATATTTATATGATAGGAGAGCCATCTTTCATCGTCATGAGAACAAATATCATTTGTTTAAAAATGGAGTTGAGTACATTGTTAGAACACATACAAAGAAGTTGAATTTGTCACTTGTAAATGTTGGACAAATGAAGAGATTAGTCAATGCTAGTAAGAACTTTGTACTCTTGATGATTAAAACCAAAGACAATGTTGAAAAATAATATTTCCAAGGTTTTGATGCAAAGTTAAAATCTGATTTATATGAGGTTGTTAACCAATATGATGAGATGTTTCAAGAACCGAAAGGATTGCCTCCTAAAAGAGGTATCCAACATGAGATTCAATTGCAACAAGATTGTACTCTTCCAAACATTGGTATGTACATGATGCCAGCCATGGAGAATGCTGAAATTAAAAAAACAAATTCAAGAGTTGCTTGACAAAGGGGTTATCATGCCAAACACATCACCATGCAGGTAACCAATTGTTTTAGTACCAAAGAAAGATGGTACATGGCACATGTGTGTAGATTTAAGATCCTTGAACAAGATTACGGTAAATAATCATTATCCTCTTCCTAGAATTGATGATTTGCTTAATCAATTGAAGGATGCTAAGTATTTTACTAAGTTGGATTTGAGAAGTGGATATCATCAGATTAGGATTGCTGAAGGAGACACATGGAAGACAACTTTCAAAACAAAACAAGGTTTGTTTGAATAGATGGCTATGCCATTTGGGCTTTGTAATGCTCATGCTACATTCATGAGAGTTATGAATGTTGTTTTAAGTCCTTTTCTTGATTATTGTGTGATTGTATACTTGGATGACATCTTGATATTTAGAAAATATCGTGAAGAGCATGTTAGGAATGTAAAGCAAGTTTTATATGTCTTGAAGAAAGTTTTTTTTTTTTTTTAAGATGTCTAAATGTGAGTTTGGAAAGACCTCACTTGTTTACTTGGGACATATTGTGGGAGGAGGAGAATTGAAAATAGATCCTTCAAAGGTCAAAGTCATTTTGAATTGGCCTAATCCCAACAATGTGACAAAGGTAAGAAGCTTTTTGGGAGAAACCCAATATTGAAGAAATTTTATTGCTAACTTCTCTTCAATTGCAGCTCTATTACATGCAGTGACAAGCACCAAGCAAGTTTTCCAATGGGGAGGCAAGCAGCAAAAATATTTAAATGCATGGAAGGAGAAGATTAGGTCAACTCTAGTTCTTGCACTTCCTAATTTGAGACAACCATTTGAGATACAAACATATGCAAGTAATTATGCCATGGGAGCAATATTGTTGCAACATGGTAAGCCCATTTGTTTTCATTCTGAAACTTTCAATGGTGTTGTGATTAATTATCCTACATATGATAAGGAGTTGTATGCATTGGTGGAAAGTGTGAAAAAATGGAAACATTATTTGTTGGGAAAAGAAATTATTATTCACATAGGCCATCAACCATTGAAATAATTACAAGCACAAAGAAAGCTACAACAAGAAAGAAACTTTAGATGGATGGGTTTCTTACAACAATTCCACTTGGTTATCAGGTATAAGAAAGACATTTATAACAAATTTGTTGATATGCTTTCTAGGACTATTGTTAGTGCTTCATTTATTCTTAAGAATAATTCTACCATACATGAGAGCTATATTGAACAATATGCTTTAGATGTTGATTTTAAAGAGGTTTATGCTACTTTGTCTCATTCTAACCAAGTTGAGGAATTGGAATACCATGTGCATGATAATATTTTGTATCATCTTGGAAAGCTATGTATTCCACAGGGTGAAAGAATCAACATCATAAGGGAATCACATTCTTCTCTTATTGTTGGCCACTTTGGTGTAGGCAAGACAGTGGCTAATTTGCAAAGGTATTGTTATTGGCCTAAAATGAATGAAATTGTTTCAAGATATGTAAGAGAATGTTCTTTATGTGCTACAAGTAAGTCTAGAAACAAAAATCTAGGATTCTATACTCCACTAACGATTCCTTCTCGTCCTTGGGAAAGCATTTCCATGGACTTTGTTGGAGGATTACCTATGTCTAAAAAGAATCATGATTATCTTTATGTTGTGGTTGACCGTTTCAGAAAAATGTGTATTTTGATGCCTTGTAAGAAGCAGGTTACAGTTGAACAAACGACACAAATGTTCTTTCAACATGTATGGGTACATTTTGGGTTCCCCAAATCCATTATTTCTGATCGAGATTCTCGATTTATTGGGAATTTTTGGTCAATCTTATGGGCACTCATGGACACCAAGTTGAAAAAGAGCACAACATTTCATCCACGAATTGATGCTCAAACAAAAGTGGTGAATAGAACAATAGTACATCTTCTTCATGGTTATTGCAACAAACATCCTAAGCTTTGGGATGAGCACCTACACTACATTCAACATGCTTATAACTAGGCTAAGCATTCATTGACTCAAACATCTCCATTTGAGTCATGTTTTGGTTATTTGCCAAAATATCCTTTAGATTTTATCTTTGGGAAGGATGTTGCTATTGATGGTCATTATGACATTGATAAAGAAAATAAGTTCATTGAACAAATTTAGTTGGTGCATCAAATGGTACAAGAACAGTTGGAAAAGATCCAAGCCAAGTACAAGACAAGACATGACAAGCATCGTGTTGATCACAGTTTCCAAGTTGGAGATGAAGTTTGGCTTTTCATTAACAAAGAAAGGCTTAAAGGAGAAGGTAAAAAGCTTAAACCAATTAGATATGGATCTTTCAATATTCTTGAAAAGATTGGTAACAATGCCTTCCATTTTAATTTGTCTCCTTATATGCAAATGTATGCAGTTGTTAATGTTGAGAATTTGAGATTGTATGAGCTTCCTTTGATTGATGATCAAGGAGAGCATGCTCATATTCCTTCCATAGATGACTTCTCACCATAATATATTTTAGAATTGCATGAGGACACAATCCTTAATAGAAAGATAATAACTTCAAAATGAGGGAATGTAGAGTATCTTTGTGTTGGTATTAAAGACACAAATCCAAGAAAATCTAAATGGATTGAGGTTGGAAAGGTGAGGGAACTTTACCCTCATCTTCAGATTGAATGAAAGTAGTCTTTTGGAGGTCCAAAAGCTTCCCAATGGGGAGGAGTGATCCAAGGGATCAAAAAAATGCTCAAAACTCAAAGTGCTCGAAATTTCTCGAAAACAGATTCATTGTGTAGATCACGTCCTCACAATCCCAACTCAACTTGAACGAGATTAAACAAAGTTAGTATGGTTGAGATATTGTGTTCTGTCCACTTTTCCAAACAGGCAAAATGTTGATTGTGCAGTCTGTACAGCCGACGTGGCAGCTGACCATATGATCGTATAGGTTGACGTGGATAGGAGACGTGGTAGGTGATTTGGCAGCTGAGTTGGCAAGTGGTGTTTCGTGAGCCAATCTTGTGCTGACATGTGTCAGTGTATGGGGTGAATGGAAGGGCACCACGTGGCATAGCCAGGGGCTGCCACGTGGCACCTCGTAGTTGGTTGATGGTTTAAAATTTTGGTATGGGCTCTGCTTGGGTCAAACCTACGACCTTCGAGCATCGGAAAAGTCTTGGCAAAGGTTGAGTTACCATCCCGCCTACGTTAGTTCTTAACACTTGATGCTCAAAACATTTATTTAAACTTGTTTTATGTTTCATTCCGAGTGGAAAAGGGATAGGTCTTAGCCCCAGCCCTTGATCACGAAAGCCTTAAACCATTTCCATATGACCTTTGGCGTGGGGTTCCAACAATCAAGCCGACATGTGTGTGGACTTTTAGGTCGACGTCAGACCACATGGGGCCACACGACCATAACCTTTGTCGGGTTAGGTGCTAACGCTCTAACGATGCTACATTTTCACCGATAATCTGAAATGGCGCGCATGTTGGGTTTTTGACAGGGGAAACACACAAAGGTCGAGTTCAGTTGGACAGAGGTTCGTTTTGGTGAGCACGTACAATAAGTTATTGGAAAAAACTTCCAGGGAGTGTATTTTTCTCAATTTTTGGCCAAACCAGGTGCAGGAAGAGCCCAGCTATAGGTTTTTGAAAAATTTGGAGCCATTGAAGCCATCTATTTTTCATTTTTGAGCATTGTAAAGCACTGAATTTGACACTTTGAGCATATAATAAAAATGATCCATTGGAAGTTGTACCAAGAGATGTAGCCCAAGAGAGGGGTGAACTCCTTTATCAATTTTTTGTGTTATGTGCTTACTTTTGATGGTTGTTTATGATTGTTTATGTTGTTCATGTTAAGTAAAAATTCATTAAGTTAATTATCCAATTGCCTAAATCACATAAATATTTCACTTGCGAATTTGGATACACAAACCTTTTCATTTTCATATCATTTCAGAACTCCCTTCTTTACCCATGAGTGGCATCCTTATATAGCAAATGAAGGATCAACCACCATGGAGTATTTTAGGAGTATGGTTGAGGATATGGCTCAACTAATTAGGATCTTCTGGCTAGGATCAATTAGATAGATATGATTCGAATCTCTTTGACCCAAACTAACTCCAACTTCTCGGAACCTTCCCTCCAAAAAAGGTGGAATTGGTTGTAACCAAACTAACACTCCCAAAAGGCTTAGCAAAGAGCATCACTAAATCTCCTCCACAGTTAAGTAGGGAGTGACACCAAGGGACTGACACTTCCTATATATGGGCAGGGACATCAGTCCTAAAAAATGGTCGAAAATTCAAGGTAAAAGGTGGTTTTTCGACCTTCAAATGATCATTTTTCTTCACCAATTTGTATAAGGAACTTGATAGACACTTCAACCTGATGAGTGTATTTAGACCTCTATGTGATGGGTTTTCTCTCCCAATTTGTATAGGGAACGTTAACACTCAAATTTGCATCGTTGAAATTTTGACATTTGACCAATGGCAAGGGCACTGCCAAATGAGTTTGTGTTTTTCAAAAGTTTGATGTTGGTTTGGTATATTATCTGCCAAATGAGTTTATGTGTTTTTCAAAAGTTTGATGTTGGTTTGGTATATTATTTCTCGGGCTTTTATGCAGTTTTTAAATGTTTTTATAAAATAATCTGGGATTTTAAAAGATATTGCCAAATGAGTTTCTGGGATTTTAAAAGATATTGCCAAATGAGTTTATGTGTTTTTCAAAAGTTTGATGTTAATTTAGTATATCATCTACCAAATGAGTTTATGTGTTTTTCAAAAGTTTGATGTTGGTTTGGTATATTATCTCTCGGGCTTTTATGCAGTTTTTAAATGTTTTTATAAAATAATCTGGGATTTTAAAAGAAATAAGTTGGCCTTTAAAGCGATTCTCTAATTCAGATTTAGATGTCATTAAAGTACCGACAGTCAACACATCTAATGATGGGGTATCACCAAGTGTCAAGATAGAGCGCCCAGGAGGGAGCCCACAAGGGACCAAAAGACCGTGCACTACGAGTAAGGATGTCTGGAAACACTGGTATATATAAACATCTAAAAGTATGTTTATACTTGTGAATATGGGATATATCTCATTGCATAAAAAGGATGAAATTACCACCTATTACAACAAAAATAGACAGAATGTTGAAGCCCGAGTCCAGTTGTCAAGCATTGATCAAGCAAATGTTAAAAGAGAGCGCCCACATGGAGCGCTAATCAAGAGACACACACCGCTACTACTTTTTCATTGTTTCATTGTCTCGTTCTAGGCAACGGAAAGCAATGATAGGGTTTTAGAGCCTTGAAAGAATAAAGAAGGGTTTGCAGCAATGAGAAAGATCATGGCAATGGGGACCTCACTTTTGGCTAAAGAGGCCAATTTCTTCAAGTTCATTGTAAAATATTATGAAACAAACATAGTATAAGAAGGGTCTAAAATTCGTCGATCCTATACTTCAATATTTTTTCCAGAACATGAAAAGACACCATTGTCAATGAAGGGTTTGATATTAAATTGCGTGGACCATAAGATGGAGGTTTGTGAGCAGTTTGTCAAGGCGGCTACCAGAACTTCCCTCATAAGATTTGCTTTATCCACAAAGGAATTTTTGAACAGGAATTTACTTGTGGTAGCCCGTGATAAGGCATGCAGTATTTCCTATGAATACCAACCATGTGGGACAATCATTGGCATTTCCAACGATCAACAAATAGATTGTACAAAAAGCAACAATGTTTGCGGGATGTACTTTTGCCGAAGAGAGGAAATTGTAAGTAGAGTTGTTTGTTACATGTTGCAGGTTACTTTATTCTAAGACATCACAAGAGGGATAATGGTCACTGTACTTCTCTTCTTGGAGACTCATTGTGTATCCTCCTTTTCTGCTTGGAAAAAGTCGATCATGATAGGCCAGAAAAATTGAATTCCAACTTTGTATAGTGCGAGTCTCATAGAGTTACACAAGGACATAGAAGAAGGAATTCACTCCTCATTAATGATGGAGCATTGCCTTGGATTGTTGTAAATTAGAATAGTGAAGCAACTCCCATTAATGAGGAAGATATTCTGGGTATGCAAATATTGTGAAATGTATGCACAGATGGCAGAGTATTTGGTGACAGAGGATTTGGTAAAGATATGGATATCCTCAAATATCTCTAAATTATGATCAATACATGAATTACACAGCTTTTGAGTCTTCTCTAAATAGCCTTATTTTTTAAAAATTAGTAGTTCCAGATATGAATACAAATATCCTGTGGAAACAATGTAGCATTCGGTTCCAAGTTTCCAGGAGGAGGAGTTGTACACTTGAGAGGTTTATTTCATATTTCCAGGCAATCGTTTAGGTGGTGGAAGTCGGTTGGCATAGTATTTGAAGATAGAGGATGGTTTCCAGTGTTAAAGGTAGAGTGTTAGCATTAAATCAAATCAGTTCCATATTTCTTGTCAAAAATCAGGGATTCAGTTTATAGATAAGATTTTATTCCAAAAAAGGCTTGCAACAGCTTGCTCGTGAGACTGCTATAAAATTATCTTGAGAGATATTTTAAAGGACGGGAGAGAGAGGGATGGAATAGAGGTTAGCAGTCTGTTTTTTCCCATTGAAAACATGAGGGAATCCTTTCCTTTATATATTTCAACATCATAGATCTATGGAATCTCATCTATTAGTTTGTGTCTCCCATTGTGTTTATTATTCATTTTAATTGAAAAGAACCGATGCACTACATATTTCCTGTACATTAGTGCATTAGTGTGTTTACTATGTTTATGTAAAGTTCATTCAGATATCTAGCATCCATTTTCAGAAAGAATTTATTTTTGTGGGCATTCTTGTTGTGGATTATGTAAGTCTGATCTGATAGCTATGTAAGTCTGATCTGATAGCGAAGCTTGTGTTTTTCATATTGTTCTCTTTATTCTTCTACCTATGTTTTACCTATGATTGTCTAATAACTGGTTTGATTTTCCTTGATTAATGAAATATGTCAAAAGACTCCATGCCCAATGGTCTTGATCACCAATCTTGTATTTATTTCAGTCTTCTACTTAGTACTTTTCTTAACTCTATCCTTCCCATCTATAAAACTCAAAACGAATATAAACCATTGCAATAATTGAGATGCCCTAGCTTGCCCCTTAGCAGTCAGGGACAACTTTAGGGATAACAGGGAACATGACCAACACTTACACATGATGATAGAGTTGCGACATTCAATTACGACACTTCGTAAAATATAAGTGTGACACTCAGGAATGTGGCAAATCGACACCTACATAAGTGATACATAAGTATGACACTTATAGAATGAGATACATAAGTGCACCACTTAGTAGTGTGGAAATTTGGTGTCTAACACATATTCCAAAAGAAGATGAAAAAAATCACTTAGGGTTGGCATTCCAAGGAAACAAATAATGCTTACTTGATGCAAAAAAAACCGAAGAGAGATGGAAAAATCAAGTTTGGGAAGAATAATACACAATAGTAGAAGAAGTCTATTAAAAATTAGAGGATGACAAGAATTTTAAACCTTCCCATGGTGAATAAAGACTAACATTGAGCCAAATCAATCTACAAATACCACCAGTGAGTAAGAATACACATAATCTTTGATTGAGAGTGAAAAGCTCATATTTGTAACAATTACTAAACATGAATAGAAGCCATTAAATTTTGTCTTTCCCATTTGGGTTTCTACAGTGAATTATCTAAATATGTATTGTGGTAATTGCTTGTGTAATTGTAGCGTTCTATCCATTTTCTTTGTTCTAGTGTGAGTTTGGATGTGTAAACCAAATTTTACAACCATACATACTCCCACTACATAATTTCTTGACCAATGGTTTAATTAATTGGCTAAGTAATAATACACCTACAACCATCCCTTCGACCTACTTAACACAACAACACTATTATGAATTTATGATTCATCGTTGAATTTCTTCTATCAATTGATAGTTTGATTAGATCATTGCTATGTGACATTGTTTGAATGTTGTGCATTTTCAATGTTAGCTATAGCTATCCCATTTAATTTGTGTAAACCCACATAAAACAAATGTTGCTACAACCCAATCCAATTGGTGCATTTATTAATTTCCTAGAGTGATACACATTATAAAAAAATGAGTTTGTTTTTTTGTTAATGTGTTTTGATTACCCATAGCTCAATCCTTCCTTTATCTAATTTGTTGTATGAATTATCATTTTGTAAACCATGCTATAATCGTTTCCTATATTCTATGATATCCAAATAGCTCCTTTTGACTCTCATAATGCTAATATCAGTGTTACAAACATAAAAATGATAATGATAAATACAATAATTATAATAATAATTAATATCATTTAATTAAATCAAGAGACACATACCTCCTCACCTTGTGACCAATCAATGCTATATAGAAACCGTCACGAGGGTATTGTAATCATCATATTTCATTATATTCAATTAAATATTAATAATCAGAAATATTCATTCCTTAGTGAATAAGAGTTTTTATGTTACTGTGGTATCAGAGCCGAACAAAGGTGTACCATAAATTACCTGTTTGTTGTTGCACTGTTGTATGATCCGTGAAATGCTTCCATGCGATCCATTGTATATGTCCGTACGATCTGCAACTTTCGTCATACGATTCGTTGTTGTTGTCGCTATACACTTTCACTGCCATACGACCTATTGTCACAATCGGTACCTGTCGCAACTATCCCTATTTGTTTCCACGGTCCATACCTATCCATCTACTCACCCTCCCACTCCCTCACAGACCCTGCCCCGACACACTCTGCAGACCCATCCCATCCCTCCCCCCCACCTCCGACCTTTGACTACCCGTAGCGACTTCTTGTAAAGTCGTGACCAGTTCTTCCCTCATTAAATTATATTAATTATAATATATATCTTATGTTAATTTATTATATATGATATATATGATATCTATATATACATATATAAATATTAAATAAAATTAATATAAATATATATTAAAAATCAATATTTAAATTAAAATAATAAAAAATCGCAAGGATGGTCAACAATGAAGAACTTAAGACCAAAGTGAACAAATGCAGAGATGACATCAATAGTGTAAGGTACCGACTTAACAATGTGGAAAAAATGCAAAAATACATGAATGGAAAAATCGATAAATTACTCGAGACTGAGAGCAAAATTGATCGGTTAATACAACAAGGTGAAAGATTATTGGCGCTCTCCGAAAATGATAAAACTGAAACAAAAAGAAGACTTGATGAACATAGTGAAAAAAATGAACAATTAACAGAACGTGTCGAGGCCTCATTCATAGAGCCCTTAGCTTATCAAAGACCACCACTAAGTCCAGAAATAAATTCAGAAAATCAAGGGAACCGGGAAATTCCAGAGGAATTTTTTTCGAGAAATATACACACACCCAAATTCCACGATAGAGATTACCAGAAATTTAAAAAGGAGTTACCAAAGTATGAAGGAAAGGACCATATAGGTGTTTTTTGGATAAACAAAATGGATGGAATTTTTGAATCAAACCCCTCGCTAGGTGATCGAGAGAAGGTAATGACAACCTCTAATAGTCTAGAAGGAGAAGCTTATGATTGGTACCTTTGGTGGTCCAGGAAATGTGATGCCCGTTCCTTCCACTGGAAGAATTTTACAACATACCTAATTAATATCTTTCATGATGAAAAGGATGACTACCTGTATAATAAGTTTGTACATCTCAAACATAAGGGAAACGTAAACAATTATACACACGAATGGGAGATTCTAGCCACAAGGCAATGTGGATTCACGGATGAGAAACTCATCAGAATGTACATATGTGGACTAAAAGATTACATTCGTAGTGAAATTAAACTATGGAATTCTAAAACAATTGAGGATGCAAGACACACAACAAGTCTAATAGAACAAAAAAAACAAGTTCAATAAACCAACATTCACAAGTCCAGAAAGGTTAAATAAATATCCAAAATATTGAATGAAGAAATACAATACAGACAAACCTAAAAAACATTTACCACCTCATTTGAGGGAAGGTCAAGCCAATCATCAAGACACAAATAAAAAATGGGAAAGCAAATGTTGATATTGTGGAGACAAATGGTTTCCTAGGCACAAATGCAACAATAAAAAATGATATTCTTGTAAAGAAGAGAATGAATGAAGCACATTTGACAATGATTCAGATAACGAAGGTGAAGAGGAAGGTGAGCCCCCAATAAAAAAAATGATGAGGCCATGACCAAGATATCCTTGGTTGTGTTGTCACAAGAGTTGACTCTAGGATGTAATAGAGCCAGTCCTTAACACATTTTGAAGAAAATAATAATTATTGATTGATCAGTTTTTCGGAAGGCTTCTAGAACTAGGTATGAACAAGTCTTTCAAGCATTACAAATCATAAAAAAAAGGCATGACCTCGTCTACTAAATCCTTTAGATCATAAGCATGGATAGAAGGAGTGAGATAAACAAAATTGAAACACAAAGTCAGGTATCTAACAAGGATAAATATGTCCTTCCCTTCAGTAGAAGAAATGACAATGATTTCAAATATGTGGACATAGGTCTTGTCTCACTCATAGCAAGACAAAGGAAAAACTATGACCAGATAAAACTTGTAATTTAGGAAAAACAATTAAGATGTGGGTCTTGTTTTACTCACAACAAAGCAGAGGAAAAGTTGCACTTAAAGGAATGCTTCTACTTAGCCACAACAAAAGTCTCATTGAATTGTAGCCATTACAAGATGAATGAATGAACATAAGGAAAAACATGAATGTGAACGACAGAAACAACAACAAAGGAAAAATACATGATTTGACATAATGAGGTCTAGATTCTCTATGGTTCTGTCCTGTATTATTGAAAATACTTCATTACAATCCTAGGCCATAAATATCTTGGGTTGTCCCCCCCCCCCTTTTTTTTACATTCAACCATTTCACATATATATAAAAATTCTCTAAGAGCCAATCTCTAACAAATTATTTACAAATCTAGAAAAATGAAAAATCTTTGCCACAAGATTTGGGATAGGATGCAAGGTGTCTCGAGTAGTTGGAGTTGTTTTGTGGATTTGTTGGTAGATTTGTTATGCTTTCAGGTGTTCAACAAAATCTCGATGCCTCAAAATCCTTCTTGACTGCTAATTTTTCTCGAAATATGGCAACTGTTTGACTGATCATTAGAGGAGACTTCGAATGATCACATTTTAATGAAGGCTATACCACTTGTAACCTGCCTGGAAACAATGGTTGGGCTCGTATTTTGATTTTTTTATTGCGATGGTTGAATCCTTTTTGCATCGATATTATATATGCTATTGACCATTTTAAAGGAGTTTTCAAAGGATTTTATATCGATTCATCATGGATTTATATCAGGTATGTGTAATCGATGTTTTACAATGATTTTGGGCTAAATTCAGTTTATATTGATATTTATAAGGATTTAATGCATAATCTGTGTGTAACAGAGCAAATTCGTAGTCCGATCCTCCATCCGGTACCTCATCTGACACTTCATCCAACACCCCATCCGACACTCCAACTGACACGTGATCCAGCACTTGGAGCGTAGAGGAGTTGGCGGTTGGTGCATTGGTGACATGTGGTGGATGAATCAACGATCTGGGTTTTCTGCCCCCTCATGGCCTCCAACTACAGAGCTCATGACATCTCAGATTGGGCAGTTATGTTAATCATTGAGTGGCTCACGAATTTTCTAGAAGCCAAAGTTGTTAGAGCGCATTTAATGGAATTGTCATTTTTAGAGGAGGTTTACCCTTCCAGTGGTCGACCTCACGAACTGTAATTCATATATAAATACCACTAGCAGTGGCAAGACCAGATACATAACTTTTAAGAAGAGTTACATTGTGTAATTCAAACATTCTCTGCAACTTTTGTTCCAGATTTCATTTTTTTCATTAATGATATAATTGCATTGAGTTAAGCCTGCGTTTTGTTGTTGGAGAGTAGCCACAACCTGCTGGGGGGCCCACCAGTGGTATGGGTGGACTGTACATCAATAGATATCATGTGCTTATCTTATTTCATAGTTAGAATTTATACTTGTTTTTGTGTTGTATGCATTTTTCAATTTCAATTACTATATATGTCAATTATAATTTGATTATCTAATTTGTCTTTGTTTAATTGCAGATTGCTTGTAGGAGCTGGTTAATTATCATGTTGTGTCTCTTCTTTCTTAGCTATGAATCGTCCTGCAGGATACTAATTTAGATAGTGTATCGAAGTCTTAATTAGTTACTCTGGTTTTGGCAACTAAAATAGAGAATTAACTTACACAAGGTATTAGTGTAAGAAGATCTTTAATTTAAGGTTGTTTGCAAGCTGTGATAGATTAATTGTTTCAAGTTTTGATAGTTGTAATCAAGATAAATTCATAGATCTATTTTGTTTATTAATTTTTCTGCAGTATGATAGGATAGGAATAGATTTTGGGATTATGGTTTCTAAAAGCATTTTAGTTTTGAAATATGATTTTTAATTATAGGACTAGTTCAGTTTAGATCATAAAATCTCAGTTAGATAGATATCTTACTTCTTGTTGCTTACTTAAAAAATTGAATAGATTAACTAGCTTTAAAATAGATTGCTATTTGTTGATTTAGAAATAGTCCATCAATTCCTTGTTTGAAGTTGCTTAGGGTAAATAGTTCATAATTCTATAATTGTTTAAACCTCTTCATTATTTGAGTTTATTGGCATTAGATTAGGCGAGGCTTAGCTAGATTAGAGATCTAGACCTGCACATACAGTGTTGGCACCTCGAAGCTTACGAGCCTTGGGTTGGCAATTTAATGTCGAAATAGATAGCATATATTTCACTCGACATTTTTGGCGTCGTTGTCGGGGAGGTGCTAAAGGAATTAGAGCTTAAGTAGGTAGGTTTCCTTTAATTAGACAACAAGGGGGAGGAGAAACTTTAAGATGAGAGGTAAGAACCCGTGCATCCATTTTAATGGGTCGCTCCAAAGCCTTGTTGTTCCCTTTCCGCAAAAGTGTTTACTTTTTCTGCAAGTTTGCTTACTTTTCTTAGTTTCTTTACTTTTCTCAGTTTGTTTACTTTCCCGCAAGCGTGCTTTCTTTCTTGCAAAGTGTACTTACTTTTCCACAATTTACTTTCCCGCAATTGTGCTTTCTTTCCTACACAATGTGTTTACTTTCCCGCAATTTAGTTTTCCTGCCAGTGTACTTATTTTACTGCAAGAGTGTTTTATTTTTATTTCTTTTATGCAAGTGTGCTTCCCTTTCACAAAGTGCGTTTATTTTTCCTTCCAGTGTGTTTACTTTCATACACATGTGAGTTTGATTTTATTCCTGCAATCATATTTTATTTTATGCTTTGATTTCTTTCCTGTAAGTGTGATTTATTTTATGCAAGCGTGGTGTGTTTGGTTTGCGCAAATATGCTTTAAATATGTCTTTCATCTTTAGGTAGTTGTGATTAAAAACTTAAAAATATATATAAAAAAAAAAAAAAATACTTTTGGATGTTTTAAACCCTTGACACTAATCCCTGTGTGACGTAGGACCCATCAACCAACCTAATGGATTCAAAGGTGACCATTAGTTTGGGATAACTCTCTCAAATACTATCAGCAACTGAGATCTCTTATTTTCAGGAAGAGCACATCTTGAAAATAGTCAAGAACTTGTCTACCTCTCCAAAAATATTAGAAGAATCAAGGTCCTATGAGCTACAAAATTATTTTCCTTGCCAAACTGCGAAGGAAGATGAAAAATTATGGACTACATACGGTGGGGATAAATCACTAAGACCTGAGATTGAGGAGTTCTCAACATCCATCTCAGTAGATCATTTATGTACTTCAAAAATTAATCATCCAGAAGAAGAGGATTTGCATAGCATGATGAAGTAGAGCATAGAAATTATTGTTGATGAACATCAATATTACATTGAAATTTGGTTTCAAGAGGTCATCGAGCCATAATACCATTCTCTTCTTCAACACCCTTTGATGCCAAAAGAAGTAGGTTGGTTGGTTCTTCATATACAGGTAATCATTGCGGTAACTTTTTCATATGCATATATGGGTATGTTTCTTATCTTTCTTTGCACATGGTTACATTGGAAAATTCCTTACACTTGAATAACGATTTTTCTTTCTTTTTAGGTAGGGTAGGATAGTAAATAAAAACTACATGTTGTTATTTTATATTAAAGTCTAATGCAGCCTCATTTTACATTTTCTTTTTAATAAAATAACTATGAGATACATGTTCATGGGACTTGATCTCATTGATCTCATTAGTTTTTGATATTTTAGAGTGTGGTTTTTGATAGACAATTCTGGAGATTTCTATAGGTATTTATTTCACCACGAGTAGATAATTTCAAGGAGACAAAAAGGGAAGTAGTTTCCTTAAAAAATGTTGCTATATTTGAACCTTGTTGTCTACTAAGCATCAATTGAATAATGACTTGTTGTAATTAGCCATATTTTTGCAAAGATTTATATCTTCTTTTTCTCAAGGCATCTTTAATGGCAGTTTCTCTTAAACTCCACCACTAGAGGATATGAGGAAGTGATACCTTGACTATCAAACTTAGAGGTTACTTGTACAATTTTCCCAAGAACCATGAGTAAGTGAGTAAAGTATCTTTATTAAAGAGTAACAAGGAGGTCTAATTAGTGGTTAGCCATGGAAACTTCACAATAAATTAAAAAATAAGAAAGTGAGTTGAGCCTAAAGATACCTTTTTGTTCGTTCCCAATGGTACCATCCACTACACGCTAAAATTGTTTGATTATACCATATCTTTAGATAGGCTACGTCCACTTAAGTACCCATTACATCAGAAAAATGTATAAAGGAATACATAAAGGAGAGTCATCCTTTAACATAAATACCATCCCAATCTAAAAAAAGAAAGAGATTTTTTTTTTTTCCAGAGTTGTCTCCCGATCTTCTTGCACGAAACAATCTTTGTATTAAAATCTTGAAAGATGGTGGACAAGTCTTTGAGGGTGTAAGAGGTTAACCCGTCGGGATACTGAACAGGTCTCTTGGAAGTGGGTACCGGCCTATGGTATGACTAGGTAAACCCGTCAGAGTACTGAATAGGCTTGTTGGCAACGAGGCATTCTACCTAGCGAGGATGATAATCTGAAAGAAAAAAATAACAAATAAAATTTCAAAATCTTAAACTTGTCCTGATGTATGGAATTACTTGTAGACAAAACTGACAATAAGTATGCATGGTTAAGCTAAGGTCAATGAACTCCATAAATTTGTCATTGGGAACTAACTTTAAGACTATGTTAAGACTCTCTCGCCTACCTCTTCTTAACTATATGTAGGATATTCTATCCTATAGGTGGGGCCATATTCTAACCATCTCATCAGACTGATATGTGAAATTTATATCTACACTTAATGAGCTATAAATCTTAGGCTATTGGGAGAATTGACTAGTTCCCTATATTTTTTTATTGTGAGGTGTCACAATAATTAGGAGTGGGCGAGGGGTTTCATGAGATGAAAAATGATAAATAATTCCTATATATAATCCATGAGAAGAGAAAGTAGAATATTTGTAAAAATTTTGTTATATTTTTTTCACGATATTCTGGGCTATTATATCAACAATTATTTGTATTGAAATGCTAAATTATATACCATTGTCATCATTGTGTGTTATAATCATGTTGTAAATTTCTTCGAAAGACCGCTTAACTAGTTATTTGTGTCAATTAAAGACTGTTAAAATATTCATTACAGATTTGTGTTACACACCTACCGACAGAGGTAACCACAAACCGATCTTTTGATCTGGTAGCTAGCCCTACCAAATCAGAGAGGGCTCTCTCTATTATCACAGTCAATAAGGTGACTGGAGAAGGAAAACTATATTAGGCTAGGTATTTAGCTCATTATGGTTTTGATTTGGAGTTTGTTGGATGAGATTCTAGGTCTAGGGAGCTAGGCCAGGGTTTCTAAAAGATAAGTTGCAAAGATAGAATGGGGCAAGGTAGATATACTCAATAGCATTTAGGATGTGTCATTGTGTATAGGGTAGATGAGGTGAGTTTAAAAATGGGCATGAGATAATGAATCCATTAATCATAATAAGGTGTAACATAACATGAAAGTTTCATTCAAAATAGAGAAAATAACTTTGAATTCTGCTTATAATGTTATGAAACAATCATAGGAAAGCATGGAAATGGCAGCAAATTGTAGCATAAGAGCAATAACTTTGGAGAATGAATTGGAGGCCTTCCTCGATGAGTTTTTTAATTAAAAAGTTATGAATGGAAATATGTAGATGTCCTCTACACCATGGAGTCACTAATCCAAGAAAAAACCTACATCTAACCCCTTCAAAATTGATTTGAAAAAAAATTGTCCAAAAGCGCAACAACTATGACAGAAGCGCAACAAAAACAATAGGGGTCAAAGATGGAGCGATAAGGTTTTAACCATAACACATTTTACAAAACTAGGAGAGGTTTTTGTGGATAAGGTTGTTTTTAAGACAAAATTCTCTTAGTTTTTTTAAATTCATTCCCATGTTCTTGGAATATGTGCCACAAAAGAATGACTAAAATAGGAAATTAAATTGAAGAATTTGATTTTCTGAAATAGGCCTCCAAGAAAGTTGAATATATCCCACTATATGATACCTGTGTAAATATGGAAGGAGGTTATTATTATTTTTTATGTCCTTATAAAAATCCTCCTTTGGTTTTCCAAAATTCATCTTTATTTGGTCAAAACCCTCTTTTGAAAATGATGACCAAAAAGAGGGAATTAAATTGGAGAATTTGATTTTATGAAATATGCCTCCAAGAAAGTTGAATATCTCCCACTATATGATACCAGTGTAAAACATGAAAGAGGTTATTATGGTTTGGTATGTCCTTAGAAAAACCCTCCTTTGGTTTTCCAAAATTCATCTTTGTTTGGTCAAAAACCTCTTTTGAAAATGATGACCAAAACCAGATTCAAAAGCGCATCGTGGTCTTGTAGAACACTTTTTGAGTGACTTTTCTTGATCCATTTTCTGATATAGTAGTGCCTGGACATGTGCCTGTAAATCTTGATGTCCTTGTTGGCCTTTTCTAGGATCATATCCAGGTGTTCATTGACTCTGCCAAGACAATACTCTATGTCCTTTTAAATTCTGTTGCAATAGTGCCTTTAATGTCTTGTTGACATAGTGGAGGAGATGGCTCAAGACTCATTTGACAATAGAAAGGCATGTCAAATTTTATTTGAAAATATCAAAATTTGACCTAGGACCCCAACAATAACCTTAAAATATTACATTTTATCACTGGTGACTACTCGACTCTAACATAATCCAAACCATCCAACTCAAACTATCTCTTTGTTTGATCAAAAGGCCAATAAAATTGTTGATTTCCCTACAGCCTCATCGGGCAAGAAAAATAAAAATCCTATTGACAATTCTCCAATTCCCTCAAAACCTATTTATCCTCAACCCAAGAAGTTACAATAGGCCATTAAAAAATATTTCCCTTTAGTCCCTATGAATAGAAGAGGAGCCAATCGGTTCAAAGGGGAATCTTTTCGAAGAAGTACCCGAAGTGCAAGTGGAAAGTCTAATATAAAACCCCTAAGCACTTCAAATCCTATCCAAGTGTCTTCCGATAATGAAATCCCCCATAAAATACTTAAGGAAGTTTCTGCAGAAGATTTTGAGCCTGATAGAGAAGTAAAATATGCACCTATTCCCTCTCATAAGAACTTTGTTACTCCTACCTCACATATGCCTACATCAACTTCCAAGGCTGATGGACCCTCTACATCCATCAAGGGATCCAAGACCTCCTCTGAAACATATGGTCATACTTCAATTATTGAAAAATTACAACAAGAAAATGTTCATTTTTTTCAACAGTTGGAAGAGCGAAAGACTATGGATAGGCATCTCCACCATAACAATGTGGTACTACAAGCAAAAGTTAATTCTCTTCAATGTTTGGTTGATCAAATGACCAATGAAAATTGTAGCCTATGAGCACAATTGAAACATCGTAAGAGGGCCAAGACAAAGTCTTCGGGACAAGAAGCTTCTAAAGCTAATCCACCCCCTCCTTAGCAAGTCTAGTCATGTTGGGTGATTCATTTTTTTTGCAGTGGGACAAGAAAATCCTTAGGCATGGGGATAATGTTGGGCTCGTATTTTGATTGTTTTATTGCGATGGTTGAATCCTTTTTGCACCGATATTATATATTTTATTGACCATTTTGAAGGAGTTTTCAAAGGATTTTATATCGATTCATCATGGATTTATATCAGGTATGTGTAATCGATGTTTTACAATGATTTTGAGATAAATTCAGTTTAGTTTGATATTTATAGGGATTTAATGCATAATCTATGTGTAACAGGGAGAATTCGCAGTCCGATCCTCCATCTGGTACCTCGTCCGACACTTGATCTAGCACCCCATCAGGCACTCCATCCAGCACACAATCCAACACTCAGAGCGTAGAGGAGTTGGCGATTGGTGCATTGGCGACCTGTGGTGGACGAATCAATGATCTGGGTTTTGTGCCCCCTCATGGCCCCCAGCTACAGAGCTCATGAAATCTCATATTGGGCGGTTATGCTAATCGTTGATTTTCTCATAGATTTTCTAGAAGCCAAAGTTGTTAGAGCACATTTAATGGAATTGTTATTTTTAGAGGAGGTTGACCCTTCTAGTAGTCGACTTATCGAACTGTAATTCATCTAAAAATACCATTAGCAGTGGCAAGACCACATACATTTTTTTAATAAGAGTTTCATTATGTAATTTCGTTAGATAGATATCTTAATTGTTGTTGCTTACTTAAGAAATTGAATAGATTAACTAACTTTAAAATAGATTGTTATTTGTTGATTTAGAAATAGTCCATCAATTCCTTGTTTGAAGTTGCTTAGGGTAAATAGTTCATAATTATAGAATTGTTTAAATCTCTTCATTATTTGAGTTTATTGGCATTAGATTAGGCGAGGCTAAGCTAGATTAGATCTCTAGACCTACACATACAGTGTTGGCACCTCGAATCTTACGAGCCCCGGGTTGGCAATTTAATGTCGAAATAGATAGCATATATTTCACTCGACAACAATGTTGATATATCTCCTCTATGGCCAAGTGTATAATAAATCTCTTGAAATATGAAATTCTAGAAATTCCATGCCACCTGTGATTTCCTTCCTATAAATGCTTGATTTCACACTGTTTAAATTGTTGGAAATGGCCATTCGAATGATGAATTAATGCCACATGTAACAAATAATCACCACTAATCACTTAACTTCATGGAATTGTTTTACAAAATAAGTGACATGTGTGCCACTTTGACCATTCTAATGTTCAGCTCAATCAGCTAGAAATAATACTCGACTAATCAAAAGAAATCTTCGAGTCATCACAATAAATCTGAAGATAACTCATATCCCTAGAAATTAGGGATCGAGTTCTACTTGAATTTCTACACTTGAACTAAGTGCCACCTGCACTTATTGATAGGGTTAAATGAGCTCTTAAATGACAAGTCACCATATATCCCAAAACTAAGAATTCTACAACTTGAAATCTACAGGTGCAAAATAATCTGTTGCCACAAGCTCCATCAAGAAAGGACATATGCTCCCGTGAATTAAAAGGTGGGGTGTTTTTTTGACTTGTTTCTTGCATACATGTTGTCTACTTGATCCCATAAGACATCAACAATTGTAGATATAACACTTTTCATATTGACAGATGGAAGGTATCCATTTATGATAGCTACTCCACCATCAGTCAAAGTTGAGGAAGCAAAGTCTTCAAGAAATTTATTTTTGATCCAAATCCATACATGAGAAGTCCAACGCCACACCTCAATTGGAAAATCCACTTGGAATAAAATGATTTATAACTCTCCATTAGAGTTGCTTTTTCATTCACATGTTTCATAACTAGTTCCAGAAGCACAACCCTCAATTCTTGTTCATCAACCAAATCAATCTCCGATATTTTCTTCCCATACTTCTTTCCAAGTCCACCAACTTATTTGGATAAGAAATAGTTTTGAGAGAATCTAATTTCTTCTTCTCCATCACTTCCTCCAATGCCTTCAATAGTATCAATAAAACGACCCACTTCATCTTATTGTTGCTGCATTATTGTATCAATACCCACACCGACCATACAACCTTATAGACTAGACAATATTATCTCATGGATTAATGATTTATCTTTCACCAAAATTGAAGATTTTTCCAAATCTTGCCTAAATTAATCATCAATATCCATGCAAGTGTGACATTCCATGAAATTATTGTCCACTAAAACCCATTTCCTCAAGAGAATTCAAAACGAGCAACGGACAATCCAATTGCATATTTTTTCAACCGCAAAGATAGAAACACCATAGTTCACAAGTTCCAAGAAGCATTTTTCCCACAAAATGATGAACGCAATGGAACTTGGCGCAAGGAACCTTGACTTTGGGCCTTCGGGCCAAGAGGAGTCAATGGAAATGTTATTACCCGAAGGTCGAAATCTAGAGTGGAAGAATGACAAAAACAAATGGAACTTTGACCATTGACATGTTGGGGCACGATTACACCTTGCGCAAGTTGGATGGCCCGAAGTACTCGACTGTCGTTGATTTGAGTGTGATATGGATGGTCAGATGCTGGTGCAATATACATGTATTTAAAATTGCAATGGATTTCCACAAACACCACAACACAAATCTAGCCTAATCTGGTTGATTTATTGATTAATATTGTGTTTTCTCCCCCTATTTTTGATGTCATCGCAAATAGAAAAAGCGCCATTGTGGCCTGAATGGGCTACTGTAGGAGAACGCCTTGAATTACAGTGGGAAGAAACACCAGATTATGGATATCCTTCTCCTTGCGGGAATCCATGCAACAATGATCCAACCGTGGTAACATATTTTGCGGGAATGCATGCTTATTCTCTACAACTGAAAAGGTTTTGCACAAGTTCCTCCATTGGGCTATGGAGTCATCATGACTAGAAATTGAATCATACTGGATGCCAAATTGAGAACCAAACTATGAAGTTGAAATAAAACATTGAACTAGAATGATGAAATGAAATGTTGATTTGGACAACTTATTTATATACATTGACCCTACACTAATCAAACGAAATTCCATTGATAAAGTAATATGGAATTTCCAATGGATCCATGCAAATAGTGGATTTCTTAACATACCTTGCTTGTTGTTGGATGAAGGAATGAAATAATAATAATTTTTTTACAGCAAAGAATGAATATATAGCTTTTGCTTACTGTTGACGTTTGGTTGCACACAAAACACTGCAACATTTTGGACCTCTTGAAGAAAATACTCCAACCAAACATCCACTAGATCATGAAAAGATAAAGAATTTTCAAAATCAACCGATACCTCTTCCTATTGACCAAGTTGCATGAAATTCCTCTACACGCTTTCTTCTTCGGGATTGATGTTGTTGACCACTTTTCATTTAATGTTTGAAATAGATCTTGATTTGAGAATGTCACATTGAAACTCATTGGTTTCTTATGTTTGTTGTTCAACAATTGATAAACAAGAAAATGAGATCAACTGGTCCAGTAACTCTTCCTTATCTCCTTCACCCACTATACAAGAATCTTATTCATAGATGTCATACACAAGATGATTGTTTTCATGATGTTTTTGATTGGTTTCCTTTGAACAAAAGATTCTTGTTGCTCATCAACTCCAAGACCACTTTCATCATATTCATCAAATATTGGGGGAAAATTGTTCTAAGTTTCCATGCATGCTGGGAAAGAAATCTGCTCTTCTTCATCTAAGTACTCATCAAATATTGGTTGATATTCATTTAGAGTAGCACATACATTTGAGACATTTTAAAACATATCTTCAAAAGAATCGAAATCAGAAGAAGCTTCACGATCCTGCAAACTTTCAGATGCATTCATTACAAAACTTTCCATAGGTATTTCTCCATTTCCGCTTGCAATAATATCTTCTTTTTCTTTATTGATTCCAAATTTGATCTTCATTAACAATTAGAACATAAGATACATATGAGACACTGTCCAATGCATGTACAATATTCCCATCCTCAGTATCATTACAATCCTCTTGAAGCTTTTCCTAAAATGGCTTTTGAGTAACATACAGTTCATTATATTTCAGGGCAACTAATTGATTATAAGATTGATAAGGTTCTTCTTTCAAAAATTTCACATAGCAAGAGGACCCTGATCAGAGCCAACAAATGGTGATTGTATGTGGTTTTCAATAATTTGTTTATCTTCACAAGGATCTAGATCAACACTTTAATCATCATGTTGTTCAATCAAATTATCTTCAACATTATTAAAATTACCAAAATCATCCTAAAAGTCATCTTCTTGAAAAGAAGAACTAAAGATAGAATCATGTATGATTGAACTTGAATCTAGATCTTCATTAGAAAATGAATTTTCATCTTTGTTGTTGCAATAAACCTGGTCTTGATATACTTGAAAAAAATCTGACATTTTTTCTCCTTCTTCATGAAAATTTGCTTGATCTTCTTGAAGGAAATCTTCCCGTTCTGAAAATTTTTCTTGTTCTATGAATTCTTTATTGCAACAATCTTCAAAAAGGAGTTTCGTTGAATAGATTCTCTTGTAATGTTGATGAAAAGATGTGTGAAATTATTTCAATGAGGAAATAATGGAAGGGGATAGAGATTTGTACCAGAGTCAAGTGTCTCCTCCCAATGAAAACATAAACAACTTCATGAGTACATCTTCATGATATATATCCAATTTATCCATAAGATTATGGAACTTAAACAAGTGTTCAGCAGGATTGTTGTCTTTCCTTTCATTAAAATTTAAAAGATAATCTCCCCATTCTTTAATATCAGGGACAACATTCGGAAAAATCAAAAACATTTGTAAAATACAAAGGAGCAAACCTCACAGTAATTCGAGTAGTGAAAGAACTTGACATCTTGGAACCAGTGGAGTCCCCAGTGAATCATGTGGAGTCTTCGAACCAAGGAGTCGCCAGGTGAATGATCACAGCCAATTGAATGCCTATCCCTTGTTCACCATCAAGAAATATATCTAATCTTTTTTTGTACCCCAGGGAAGATAGAGACCTTCGAAACCGTCCCCAACAACGACGCCAAAAAATGGTGTCGCAAGAGTTGACTCTAGGCTGTAATAGAGCCAAGCCTTAGCACATTTTGAAGAAAATAATAATTGTTGATTGATTAGTTTTCCAAAGGCTTCTATAACTAGGTCTGAACGAGCCTTTCAATCATTACAAATCAGAAACAAAAAGGCATGACCTTGTCTTATAAATCCTTTAGACCATAAGCATGGATACAAGGAGTGAGATAAACAAAACTAAAACACAAATATAGGTACCTAACAAGCATAAATATGACCTTCCCTTCAGTAGAAGAAATGACAATGATTTCAAATATCTGGACATAGGTCTTGTCTCACTCATAGAAAGACAGAAGAAAAAGTATGACCAAATACAACTTGTAATTTAGGCAAAACAATTAAGATGCGGGTCTTCTTTTACTCACAACAAAGCAGAGAAAAAATTGCACTTAAAGGAATGCTTCTAATTAGCCACAAAAAAAGTCTCATTGAATTGTAGCCATTACAAGCTAAATAAATGAATGAATGAATAGAAGGAAAAACATGAATGTGAACGTTGGAAACAACAACACAGGAAAAATACATGATTTGACATAACAAGGTCTAGAATCTCTGTGGTTCTGTCCTGTATTATTGAAAATACTGCATTACAATCCCAAGACAAAAGGCTCTTGGGTTGTCCCCCCCCCGACGCAGACCCATCAGCCCTCAGGCCAAGATCTACTCACAAGATCGTTCCTTGTCTCCTCAGATCCTAATCGGCTCTTTCAATTCCCTACTGGAATCACAATTTATTGATCCACAGGTCCTTTCGACAGCTTGCAATCTCACGAGTTCGCGAGTCGTGACTTCCGACTCTTCCTCTCCAAATCCGTGATACCCGAGATCACGAAATGGGTATAGCTCTTCCTTTGTTAGTGCCCTCCACACACAACCGTCGGCTAGGCTAAGCGCTAGCTCCTCTCGCTATTCGTCGCTTCGTGAGTTCAAGGGTTGAACTCTCACTCCCTTATCTCCCGAACCCCCGAGATGCGAGAGCTCAACGGGATGTTGACTCTTTCCAATAGGTGACGTGTGTTCGTCAATCTACTTCCTGGGCCCACTTCGTGGTTCTTCCATGTGCCCCTCATGCCCGGATTTGGCACTTCGCGACTTATGGACTTGGAGCTCCCAACTCTTGGCTCTCACCCTGCGAACCTTCGAGTTCGCAAGATCCTCTGATCACTGCCACCTGTCCTCCTCCAATGAACAACTGCAATTCTCTCGCGGCTTCACCACTCGCGAAGTTGAAGGACTCCTCCTTCTGACCTCCGATGTCCGAATCCCTGATACGGGTGATCTCGCGACATGTGTCCTCCTTTTAACAGACGACTTAGATTCTTTCGCGGTTTCGCGACTTCGGGACTTCTGGGACAAAAGTCTCAACCTCTTATCCTCCGATATGTAGAAATGCCGAAATTTCAACACGTTGTCAACGCGGGTCCCACGATGGAGCTTCCCGCCTTTTTGGAGTTTTCAGACTTCACGATTTCGCAAGTTCTGATACTGAACTTTCGACTCTTCAACCCATGAAACCCCGAAATGAGATTTACGTGGGTGATCCAACGACCCTTGTTGGTTTATATCCTACGGTCCGATTCTCCCGAGATTGCATTTCAAAAAATGCTTACCGTAACTTCCCTGCTCCTCTACAAGATCTAATGGCTTCCGGGATTTCGTGAATCCTCCATAGAGGATTCCGACCATCCAATTCCTCCTTGATGATTCCTGTGAAATGAACAAAGTGTTCCCTTATAGAAATTGTCCTTCAACAAAACAATGTCGTTGCGCCTCCTTCCGATGCTTAAATGCACCAGCCCTTTTGAGCTTTTCTTCGACGACTTCGAAGACTCTATCCCTTCTGAGCTTTCTCAACAACTTGAGTCTTCAAAAATACTCCTACACGCACTCCTTGCGGCAAATCCTTCAATACTTCCAATTATTGAATTCTTCGACTCTGCGCACTCCCTGCGACAACAGTCTCTCAACAATTTCGCTCAATTTGTAACTCTGAGACTTCACTCGGCCTGCGCACTCCTTGCACGGATCTTGTGCTTAACTTGCACTTCTGTGAGAATGATAACAATGTTATCCCTCCTGAGCTTGCAAAGACGAACTCTGACTTCTGTCAACGCACACCTTGCGGACAATTTCATTGCACTCCTTGCAGGAAAAACTCTTGCTCAGACAGAGAAACAATTCAAACTCATTCTTTACTCTCCCTCTCTTCAGATTTCAGACATTGAATATGAAATCATACATTCACACATCAAAGCAAATGCATAACAGAGAGTAAACAAGCATATATCAATCAACATGTACAACACATAAAGCAATTGGACACTATGAGTCTGAACTAAAGATTTTTGTATTAATCCAGAACTTCTGTACATGGGGTTTTACTCTACACAACTCTCTGTTTCTGCTCTCCTATGCTCTCTTGATTGATTATGCTGCTAATAATAATGTTACAATAATACAAGTGAGGGTGTCTATATCCATTTTCCCTCCGGCTCCTAAAACTGTCTAATCTAGGAATTTAAATCTACCTACTTACATTTACTAGCATAAATGCCTCTTAGTCCTTCAGACGAGTGCGAGACGCTCAAGGTATGATTACAATCAAGAAGTACACCCTTTCTTAACTATCACATTTAAGTTTGGCGCATCCAACTTTAAAACATTTAAAACATTTTATCATGTGCCAAAATGCATTGGCACTTGCCCCACGCTCGCTTGACGTTGGCGATGCTCCTGCATCATACTCCCTCACTTGAAAATTTTCATGGGCTTCTGTCCATGAGCTCTCGCACGGTCTATCCATGCTTCATTTTCCCAGCTGGCATATTCAACTGGATGTCCCTTCCACTTGACCAAGTATTCAAAATATTCCCTTCTTCTGGTCCTCTTACTAACTCTTTTGTCCAGTATGCTTTCCATCTGTGGATTCTCTGCAACTGGCATTTGTTTAGTCCATTGAACCTCTGGTTGTTCACTATCTTCTCCAGCTTTGTATGGGTACAAATATGAGACATTGAATATCGAAGAAATTCCGATCTCATCGAGTAATTCAATCTCATAAACATTTGCCCCAAATTTCTTCAAGACTTTACATGGTCTGATCTTCTTCATCTTCAGTTTGTTATATGTCCCCTTCGGGTACCTTTTTTTTCTCAGATGTGACAGAATCAAATCATCAACCTCAAATTGAAGTTGTCTCCTGTGTTGATCTTCTCTGCACTTATACTCTTGGCTCGAGTTTTGCAATCGCTCCTTCACCTGGCTGTGAAGTTCCTTCATCGCTTCTGCGAAATCCTCTGCACTAGCACTCCTAGTTGCATTCTGTTCTGAATCTCTCAATTCCGAAACTCCTCTTGGCTGCATCCCATAAACAATATGGAATGGACTCTGCCCTGTGCTCCTATTGATTGAATCATTATAATCAAATTCCGCCTGTGGCAGAATATTGTCCCACTAACTGTGGTGTTTTGTCACCAAGCTCCTCAACAAGTCTCCCAAACTTCTGTTCACAACTTCTGTCTGTCCATCCGTTTGAAGATGATAAGTTGAACTGAACGACAAGTTCATTCCTAGCTTTTTTCATAAGGTTCTCCATAAGTGTCCTACGAACTTGGTGTCTCGATCAGAAACTATGCTTCTTGGTAAGCCGTGAAGTCGAATGACTTCTTTGAATAATAGATTCACAATGTGAGTTGCGTCACTGGTTTTCTGACACGGTATGAAGTGTGCCATCTTAGAAAATCTATCCACCACCACAAAGATCGAGTCAAACCCTCTTTGTGTTCTTGGTAGCCCCAATATGAAGTCCATGCTTACTGCATCCCACGGCCTCTCAAGTATGGGTAATGGTTGATATAAGCCTGCATTCTGCCTCTTTCCTTTTGAATGCTGACAAATTCTACATCTGTCCACAAATCTTTTGATGTCTGCTCTCATTCCTGGCCAAAAATATGACTCGTTTAACTTTTATAACGTCTTGTCATGACTGAAATGCCCAACCAATCCTCCACTGTGTTTCTCCTTCAGCAGATTCTCCCTCATGGAACATTTTGGAATACATAATTGATTTCCTCTGAATAGCAATCCATCCTGGATCATGTACTCTGTCCATTTGCTTCTGTCCCTGAGAATTGGATTCTCAGCTACTTCATACACCTCCTTAAAATATGGATCATCTTTGTACATGCCCCTGAGATCATCAAAACCCAGTGTTTTGACTCTGAACTCCTGCAACAACAAACATTTCCTGCTCAAAGCATCAACAACTTTGTTAGCAGTTCCAGAAATATGCTTAGTTACAAAAGTAAAGTTCTGCATGTATTCAACCCATTTAACATGTCTTTGATTCAACTTCTCCTGTTGAGTCACAAATTTCAAAGCATGATTGTCACTGTATAAGACAAACTCCTTAGGAATTAAGTAATGCCTCCATTTCTTCAATTACTGAATAATAGCATAGAACTCCTTGTCATACATGGAGTATTTCACTTTTGCTTCATTCAACTTCTCGCTAAAATATGATATTGGCCTGTCTTCTTGGCTCAAGACTGCCCCTATTGCAAATCCACTTACATCACATTTTACCTGAAATGTCTTTTTAAAATCTGGCAACACCAAAATTGGTTGTTCCGTGATTTTCTTTTTCAACAAATTGAAGCTTTTTTCAGCCTCTTCTATCCAGTGAAAAGACTTGTGTCTCTTCTTCATTGTGTCCATCATCGGTGCACTAATTCCACTGAAATTCCTAATGAACTTCCGATAGAAACTAGCCAATCCATGAAAACTTCTCACCTCAAATATACTCTTCGGTGATGGCCAATTCTTAATTACCTCCACCTTATCTGGATCCATCCTCACTTGTCTGCAGAAATAACAAAACCCAAATAAATGAGCTTTGTCTTCATGAATGAGGATTTATTCATATTTATCAACAACTTCTCTTGCTGTAGCCTCTTCATCACTGTAGCCAAATGTTCCAGATGCTCTGCCTCTGTTTTACTGAAAACCAGTATGTCATCTAGATACACTATGACAAATTTTCCGATGAAATCCTTCAGGACTTCATTCATCAATCTCATGAAGGTACTTGGCGCATTTGTTAAGCCAAACGGCATAACAAGCCATTCATACAACCCTTCGTTAGTCTTGAAGGTTGTCTTCCATTCATCACCTTCTCTCATACGAATATGATGATATCCACTTTTCAAATCAATCTTTGAAAAAAAATTGGCTCCACTCAAGCAATCCATCAAATCATCCATTCTTGGCAATGGGAATCTATACCTGATGGTTATCTTGTTGATCGCTCTCGAGTCAGTACACATCCTCTAGCCTCCGTCTTTCTTCGGACTGAGTACTGTCGGAACAACACATGGACTCAAGATTTCTCTAACCAATCCTTTGTCCATTAAATCCTGGACCTGTCTTTTGACCTCTTCATTTTCCCGCGGCGTCAATCTGTACGCTGCTTTATTTGGTAAACTAGCTCTAGGTATGAGATCAATATGATGACTCACACTTCTGATTGGTGGCAAAAAATGAGGTAGTTCGTCCACTACTATGTAAGCAAACTCTTCTAATAGTTTCTGAACCTCTTTCGGTAAATCATCTACTCTTGTACTAGTTAAGACAATTTTAGGCTTCCTAACCACAATGAATTGCAGTTCCTCCTTCTTCTTGACCTCTGTAAGAAGTTTCATCCCACTCATGAAAAGTACAGTGTTTCTTACTTCAGGTTTCACCTCTTTGTCCTTAATCGACAACAACATGTGAGTTCTCCCATTCTTCTCTAGGGTGTATGTGTTCTTCCTCCCATCATGAACCACATTTCTGTCATATTGCCATGGTCTACCCAACAATAGATGACAAACATCCATAGGAATAACATCACAGAGTATTTCATCTTTATACCCTCCTATCTTACATTCAACTAAACATTGTTTAGTGACATTTACCTGATGTCCCTTTTGTAGCCACGAAACTCTGTATGGACTTGGATGTTCAATAGTCTCCAACTCCATCTTTTCTACCATCTCTGTAGAAACGAGATTGTCTGTGCTACCATTGTACATGATGACTTTGCATACCCTGTCCTTGGTTTTACAAGCAATCCAAAAAAGACTATTCCTTTGCACTGGATTCTCCACCTCCTTCTCTGGCGTTAAGAGAACTTTTCGCATCATCAACGATCTTCCACCTTCAACATCCTCTGCCTCAACATTTCGCTTTTGTGCTTCGACAATGTGAGTTTCACCACCTTCTTTCTTCTTATCTGGACATTCATAAGACTTGTGTCCATTCTTTCCACATGTGAAGCATTTCACCACTCCACCTCTTCCTCTACCTTAGGTACGAAGAAAAATGTTTCCATCAGCATACTGACCTTTCTATTCGTTATAATACCCTCTCTGTGAGCTTCCACCTTGCTCAGTTTGAATTTGAGGTTTCTTCCCCTCTTCCTTGGGTTTTTGATTTCTATCCTGGGCAATTGATTTGCCTCTGGGATGACTTCTGCCTCGGCCTCTTTGACCTTGTTTTCAGCTAAGCTTCTCTTCAGCTTTCAGAGCCATCTGATAAGCATATTCCACCGTTTGGATGGTCATCATGCTCATGTCAACCTGAATATCGTATCTCAGACCATTCATGTATCTAACAACTTTTTCATCATCACTTTCGCGATGACCTGCTCTGATGTTCAGCCTGTAGAATTCTTCAGTGTACTCCTTCACTGACATCAACTTCTGTCTCAAATTCTGCATTCTCCGAAACAAAGTAATTTGGTAATCCTTGGGAATGAATTTCACCTTCATCTTCGCGATCATCCTATCCAAACTCTTGATTTTCTTCTTTCCTTTGCAGCGTCTGTCATCTTGTAGCTCATCCCACCACAATGTTGCATGTCCTTTAAGTATTGTGACAACATGTTTGACTTTTTTGTCCTCCTCGACATATTCATAGTCAAAATATGTGTCCAGAGATCTAATCCAGTCTAGAAGCTCTTCAACATCTAGGTTTCCTTCATATACTGGAATATCTATTTTTTCCCTAGCACCCATTCTTGCAACAACCCTAATCAAGCGTTCATTTGTTGCATCTTCTGCTGTGACTTATTCTCCTTCATGTCCAACTTCATCTTCACTTTCAAATTCACTGACATATCCAACACCATCTGTGCACCTCTATGTTGTCTCCATATCCTCGAGTTTGGCGCGTATGTCACGCATCTCTCTTTCCATGGATGGATTTGACACCTTCCTACCCCTTCCTCTTGGCATCTCCCTATCCTCTTGTGGATCGGGTGTTTGTCTGTCTCTTCTTCTTGGCAGCATGGCTGAGATTTTATTTCTCGTTTTCCCTGTCTGAAGTATACAAACAGAGTCAAGCTCTGATACCAAAATTGATGCAGACCTATCGACCCTCAAGCCTAGATCTGCTCACAGGATCGTTCCTTGTCTCCTCAGAGTTGGATTGGCTCTTTCAATTCCCTACTAGAATCACGATTTATCGATCCAAAGGTCCTTTCGGCAGCTCACAATCTCGCGATTTCGCGAGTCGTGAATTTCGACTCTTCCTCTCCAAATCCGCAATACCCGAGATCGCAAAATGGGTATAGCTCTTCCTTTGTTAGTGCCCTCCGCGAGCGACCGTCGGCTAGGCTAAGCGCTAGCTCCTCTCGCTATTCGCCACTTCGTGAGTTCAAGGGTTGAACTCTCGCTCCCTTATCTCCCGAACCCCTGAGACGTGAGAGTTCAACGAGGTGTTGACTCTTTCCAATAGGTGACGTGTGTCCGTCGATCTACTTCTCGGGCCCACTTCGTGCCCCTTGTGCCCGGCTTTGGCACTTCGCGACTTCGCCTTTCGCAACTTCAGGACTTGGAGCTCCCAACTCTTGGCTCTCACCCTGCAAACCTCCGAGTTCGTGAGATCCTCTGATCTCTGCCACCTATCCTCCTCTAATGAACGGCTGTAATTCTCTCGCAGCTTCTCCTCTCGCAAAGTTGAAGGACTCCTCTTTCTGACCTCCGATGTCTGAATCCCTGATACGGGTGATCTCGCGACATGTGCCCTCCTTTTAACAGACGGCTTAGATTCTTTCACAGTTTCACGACTTCTGGACTTTCGGGACAAAAGTCTCGACCTCTTATCCTCCGATATGCCAAAATGCTGAAATTTTGACACGTTGTCAATGCGGGTCCCAAGATGGAACTTCCCGCCTTTTTGGAGTTCTTGGACTTCGTGATTTTGTGAGTCCTAATACTGAACTTTCGACTCTTCAACCCATGAAACCCCGAAATGAGATTTACGTGGGTGATCCAACGAACCTTGTTGGTTCAGATCCTATGGTCCAATTCTTCCAAGATTGCACTTCGAAAAATGCTTACTGTAACTTCCTTGCTCCTCTGCAAGATCTGATGGCTTCTGAGATTTCACGAATCCTCCACGGAGGATTCCGACTGTCCAATTCCTCCTTGATGATTCTTGTGAAATGAACAAAGTGTTCCCTTACAAAACTTGTCCTTTAGCAAAACAATGTTGCTGCGCCTCCTTCCAATGCTTAAATGCACCAGCCCTCTTGAGATTTTCTTTGACGACTTCGAAGACTCTATCTCTTCTGATCTTTCTCAACAACTCGAGTCTTCAAAAAGACTCCTACATGTACTCCTTGCGGAAAATCCTTCAATACTTCCAAGTATTGAATTCTTCGACTCTGCGCACTCCCTACGACAACAGTCTCTCAACAATTTCGTTCAAGTTGTAACTCTGAGACTTCACTCGGCCTGTGCACTCCTTGCATGGCTCCTGTGCTTAACTCACACTTCTGTGAGAATGAGAATGATGTTATCCCTCCTAAGCTCACAGAGACGAACTCTGACTTCTGTCAATGCACACCTTGTGAACAATTTCACTGCACTCCTTGCAGGAAAAACTCGTGCTCAGAAAAAGAAATAATTGAAACTCATTCTTTACTCTCTCTCTCTTCAGATTTCAGACATTGAATATGAAATCATACATTCAAGCATCAAATCAAATGCATAACAGAGATTAAACAAGCATATATCAATCAGCATGTACAACACAAAAAGCAATTGGACACCATGAGTCTGAACGAAAGATTTTTGTATTAATCCAGAACTTCTGTACATGGGGTTTTACTCTACACAGCTCTCTGTTTCTTCTCTCCTATTCTCTCTTGATTGATTATGCTGCTAATAATAATGTTACAATGATACAAGTGAGGGTGTCTATATCCGTTTTCCCTCCGGCTCCTAAAACTATCTAATCTAGGAATTTAAATCTACCTACTTACATTTACTAGCATAAATGCCTCTTAGTTCTTCAGACGAGAGCGGGACACTCAAGGTCTGATTACAATCATGAAGTACGCCATTTCTTAACTATCACATTTAAGTTTGGCGCATCCAACTTCAAAACATTTCAAACATTTTATCATGTGCCAAAATGCATTGGCGCTTGCCCCATGCTCGCTTGACATTGAAGATGCTCCTGCATCACCCCCCCTTTTTTTACGTTCAACCATTTCACATATATATAAAAATGCTCTAAGATCCAATCTCTAACAAATTATTTACAAATCTGAAAAAATGAAAAATCTTTGCCACAAGATCTGGGACATGATGCAAGGTGTCTCGAGTAGCTGGAGTTGTTTTGTGGATTTGCTGGTAGATTTGTTCTGCTTCCAAGTGTGCAACAAAATCTCGATGCCTCAAAATCCTTCTTGACTGGTAGTTTTTCTCGAAATATGGTAGTTTCTTGACTGATCATTAGAGGAGACTTCAAATGATCACATTTTACTGAAGGCTCTACCACTTGTAACATGCCTGGAAAAAATGTTGATATATCTCCTCTATTGCCAAGTGTACAATAAATATCTTGAAATCTGGAATGCTGGAAATTCCATGTCACCTGTGATTTCCTTCCTAGAAATGCTTGATTCGACATTGTTTAAACTGTTGGAAATGGCCATTCGAATGATGAATTAATGCCATATGTAACAACTAATCACTTAACTTCAAGGCATTTTTTTACAAAATAAGTGACATGTGTGCCACTTTGACCATTCTCTAATCTTGGGCTCAATCAACTATAGAAATAATACTCGACTAATCAAAAGAAATATCCGAGTCATCACAAGAAATCTGAAGATCATAACTCATATCCATAGAAATTAGGGATTGAATTCTACCTGAATTTTTACACTTGAAATAAGTGCCACTGCACTTATTGATATGGTTAAATGAGCTCTTAAATGACAAGTCACCATATGGCCCAAAACTAAGAATTCTGCAATTTGAAATCTGTTGGTTGTGGAGCTTGATTATCTTCCTGATTTAGAGGTCTTTTACTTTCAACCGTGTTTACACCCCAGAAGTATGTACACTCTTCCATGCGGGGGAGTGCAGAGGGGGGTACCCCCTCTGTGGGGTTCGGGGGGGCTATCCCCCTGGCTGGGGGGTCTGGGGGAAAGAGGGCCCCCAATGGGGGTTTGGGGGCAGCGTCCCCTGATGGGGGTTCGAGGGCGAAGCCCCCGAAGCAAAAATTGCCTTGTAAAATTATATTGTAATTTCATTGTAAATCTGGACCGTTCATTATAAGGTCACAGATCTAACAATAGAGATTATGTTAGGGTTTTTTCCATAGAAGGCAACCCTCTTTTATGAGGGAAATGTATTGCGGCTATGTAGGTTGGAAAATATTGTATTCTAAGAGAGGAGACTGTGAGAGAAAGAAGAAGAAGTTACAACGAGTTTTGTTGTAGGTTGTATCCCTTCATTTTGCTGGATAATAATAAAGAAAGGACCTGGCAATTTCTCTAGTGGACGTAGCCCACACTGGGTGAACCACGTAAATATGTGTCTCTCTTGTATCGTGTATCTTCTGTGTTTTATTTCCGCATTTGTTTTATTTTATTGCTCCACGGTCCTGTTTTTCTAACAACTGGTATCAGAGCGTAAGGTAACTCGCAGGAAAAGAGGGTTCCTGGTTCGAGTGGAAGCAATGTCGGAAGATGGAAAGTTTAGGGTCAAGAAATTTAACGGCCAAAACTACCAGTTATGGAAGATGCAGATGGAAGATTATTTATATCAGAAGGATCTATTCACACCATTGAGCGGAGTAGCAAAGAAGCCGACGACCATGAAGGACGAAAAATGGGAGATTCTTGACAGAAAGGCTCTAGGAACAATACGGCTGAGCCTGACAACGTTGGTGGCTTTCAATATCTCGAAAGAAAAGACAACAAAGGGTTTGATGGACATGTTGGCCAAATTGTATGAAAAACCCTTGGCGTCCAATAAGGTATTTCTAATGAAGAGATTATTTAATATGAAAATGTTGGAAGGTGGGTCTGTTGCAGATCATTTAAATGAATTTAATACGGTTACTAATCAACTAAGTTCTGTAAAAGTGGACTTTGATGATGAGGTTGGGGCTCTTCTAATATTGTGCTCATTGCCAGAAAGATGGAATGGCTTGGTCATGGTTGTAAGTAATTCTATCTATGGTTCAAATACTTTAAAATTTGATGATGTTGTTGTTGTTATCCTTAGTGAGGAAATGCGACGGAAAAGCACAGGTGAGACATCAGGTAATGTGTTGAACATGGAGAATAGGGGAAGCCAAAAGGATAGAGGAAAGAGCTCAGGTAACCGTGAGAATTCTAGGAAGAGTAGATCCAAATCCAGACTTGGAAAGATAGAGTGTTGGAACTGTGGGAAGAAAGGACATCTGAAGAAAGACTACAGAGATCCAAAGAAACAAAGAGATGGACAACAGGAGAGAAATCAGGAAGCAAATGTAATAGGTGATGTGTTACAAGATGCTTTGATTCTTTCTGTAGATAATATTTATGAGTCTTGGGTAGTAGATTCAGGGGCTTCATTTCATGCCACACTCCATAGGAAACATTTTATAGATTATGTTCAAAGTGATTTTGGACAGGTTCATTTGGGTGATGGTGCACCATGAAAAATTGTTGGAATGAGAAAGGTAAAAATAAAGAAAAGCAATGGAAACCAATGGTTGATGAAAGAGGTAAGACATATTCCAGATTTAAGGAAAAATCTAATTTCAACAGGACAATTGGCAAGTGAAGGTTGTATATCCATATTTACAGATAAGATGTGGAAGGTCATCAAAGGATCATTGGTGATAGCGAAAGGAGAGAAGGTAGGTACATTGTATTTATGTACTGGTAATAC
>ML781099.1:545058-579313 GCA_009831015.1 Picea engelmannii | reverse complement strand
ACAAGAGACAGGAAAAATCACAAACTGACATTGTCTCAGGGTGAGTACACAAAGAAGGTGTTGGAGAGGTTTAGAATGCAGAATGCAAAACTAGTTAGTACACCTTTGGCCAGCCATTTCAAATTAACTAAGGAAATGTGTCCTAAGACACAAGAGGAGATAGAATACATGTCCAGGGTCCCATATTCATCAACAATTGACAACTTGATGTATGCAATGGTTTGCACAAGACCAGATATTGCACATGCAGTGGGAGTTGTGAGCAGGTATATGAACAATCCAGGTAAAGAACATTGGGAGGCAGTAAAGTGGATTATCAGGTATTTGATAGGTACTACTACACATGCATTGTGTTTTGGAGGATCAGACACTTTTCTACGGGGATATGTTGATTTAGATATGGCAGGTGATAAAGACAGCAGGAGGAGCACCACAGAGTATGTTTTTACTATAGGTGGAACAACAGTAAGTTGGATTTCGAAACTGCAAAAGGTTGTTTCACTTTCAACAACAGAGGCAAAGTATGTTGCTGCTACAGAGACTAGTAAAGAGATGATTTGGTTACAAAGGTTTATGGAGGAATTGGGAAAGAAGTAGGAGAACAACAGGTTGTACTATGACAGTCAGAGTGCCATTCACCTTGCAAAGAACTCAGCCTTCCATTCGAAGACTAATCATATACAGTTGAGGTACCACTTCATACAATCCGCCTTGGAAGATGGACAATTGAAGCTGGAAAAGATACACACTAGCCAGAATCCTGCAGACATGTTAAAAAAGGGAGTAACCAGAGAGAAACTGAGTTCTTGCTTAGTTTCAGTTGGTCTTCAAGAATGAATATGAAGATGAGAAATTTGCCAGGTCCAAGAAGGTTCAGAGTCCAGTATATACAACAGTGGTGGAGTTGTTGAGATCAGTCTCCAAGTGAGAGATTGTTGGTTGTGGAGCTTGATTATCTTCCTGATTTAGAGGTCTTTTACTTTCAGCCGTGTTTACACCGCAGAAGTATGTACATTCTTCCACGTGGGGGAGTGTAGAGGGGGTATTCCCTCTGCGGGGTCCGGGGGGGCTATCCCCCCGTCTGGGAGGTCTGGGAGCAAGCGAGGGTTCGGGGGAAAAGCCCCCGAAGCAAAAATTGCCTTGTAAAAGTATATTGTAATTTCATTGTAATTCTGGACCATTCATTATAAGGTCGCAGATCTAACGATAGAGATTATGTTAGGGTTTTTTCCCTAGAAGACAACCCTCTTTTATGAGGGAAATGTATTGCGGCTATGTAGGTTGGCAAGTATTGTATTATGAGAGAGGAGACTGTGAGAGAAAGAAGAGGAAGTTACAACAGGTTTTGTTGTAGGTTGTATCCCTTCATTTTGCTGGATAATAATAAAGAAAGGACCTGACAATTTCTCTGGTGGACGTAGCCCACACTGGGTGAACCACGTAAATCTGTGTCTCTCTTGTATTGTGTATCTTCTGTGTTTTATTTCCGCATTTGTTTTATTTTATTGCTCCGCGATCTTGTTTTTCTAACAAAATCCACACTCAAATCTGTCTCTGGCATTATTATCCATATTTAAATGCTCATTGGATGGTCCCCGTTGTACTAGATGTTGCTTTGTTGCAAAACTAGATTGATTTTAAGGTATTTCTTGTTCATAATTTGAATTCTCGAAAGATGGAACAACAATAGATGCAAACAAGAGATTCATAGATTAAATACCTCCATTGACATTTTGAGTCTGGAAAACTATTGGGGAGAAAGAAAAAATTTCTATTACTGATAGTTAACCATGTCTATACGAGAAAATCTTTGACCTTTTTTCCTCGACTTGCTCATTAAATATATGATATTGGGCACCACTGTCACGAGGCTATAAACCAGAACCATACAAAGAACTTTTATGATTGTTATTAGTTTCATTCGAGCTATATAAACCATTACCAACTCTTGAACTAGACAAATAATGTCTTTTATCTGCATAAATATCATGTCCACCTTCAATATAAAATTTTCCAAGAGAATGTGGCCTCACATCAACCATAGATTGACAATTCCCGCCTAAAGCTTCTCTTAAAAAGGTTGCGGAGTCTCTTTATATGTAGATAGATTGAAAAGAACATCGATTTTCATAAACTCTAATCTGTGCCAAGTTAGCAATCAAATTTGCCCATATAAGATAGCCAGGTGCAAAATAATCTGCTGCCACAAGATCCATTAAGAAAGAAAATATGCTCCTGTGAATTATAGATATAACACTTTTCATATTGACATATGGAAGGTATCCATTTATGACAACTACTCCACCATCAGTCAAATTTGAGGAAGCAAAGTCTTCCAGCAATATCCATGCAAGTGAGACATTCCATGAAATTGTTGTTTACTTAAACCGATTTCCTCAAGAGAAGTCAAAATGAGCAACAGACAATCTGGTTGATTTATTGATTAATCTGGTTGTTTTATCCCCTTATTTTTTATGGCATCGCAAATAGCGAAAGGGAAACTGTGGCCTGAACGGGATGCTATAGGAGAACGCCTGGGAAGAAACACCAGATTGTGGAGCTCCTTCTCCTTGCGGGAATGCATGCAATAATGATCCAACCATGGTAACATCTGATAATCTCCTGCATATATCCAGTACACAACAATCGGCACCAGCACCCCCATTGTCTCATCGCTCACAGATTCCTTGTGTAGAGGAAGTGGCTCTCCATGCGTTCTCTACTTTGATAACTGGCATAAGGGCTTTGACACTGTGTTTTATTTATTTGCATATGTGAGTTATCCCACGTTTCTCCAGAGAGTGTAATTTCATGTGTTTTTATATGCCAGCGCTCCCTTTGTTGTTCGACGCGTAGTGCACCCCTTTTGGGTTTCTCTCGTGACCTCCTCCTCCATTTCACTCGATGCCTGGCACTTGGGCGCTCGGTCTCTGTCTCGGTCTCGACTGACTTGTGTTGTGACTTTGGCTGGATAGCTTGGAGATTGGAAGCGAAGGGTAGTTGGCCCTATATAAAAATATTTTGTGCATAGGTTTGGATAAATAAATATTTTTTCTCTTTTTACCAAACTTTAAAATAATAAAATATTAATTTAAAATTATATTAAATAATCTTAAAATAAGATAATTTACATATAAAGAATTGAAGTTTGGTTTTATAGCTTAGCATTTTTAGATTTATTTCAAAAATCAAGGAATTGCGAACTAAGATAGATAGGAGATCTTGGAAAACTTTAAAGATTTAAGATTTTGGCAAATTGTGACGTAAGGATTTGAGATTTTGATGGTAGAGAAGCTTGGTGAAAATGGTGAAAGGTTTAGAGTTTTATTGTGGCTAAAATTTTTACGCCAGGTGACAGATTTAAAGCTAGTGCAACTTGACAAAAAAATTTGGCGAGGGACACAAAGTTTAAAAATTTCAATATTTATTCTAATAGGCTGCAATAACAGGAATAACACAACTGCAAATATTAAAACTAAAAGGGAACATAAAAAAAGAAAATGTCACCATTCTAGTCGATAGAGGGAGCACCCATAATTTCATACATGTAAATGTTGCAAAGAATCTAAATCTATTCGTATATCTAGCCGTAGATATAATAATAATATAGCAGATGGTAAAAAACTTATAGCGTAGGAAAATGTCACAAGATCAAGCTTCAAGTAGCAGATTACGAATTAGAATCTGTATTCTACACTGTACCCTCGGGAGGAGTAGACGTCATCTTGGGAATTCAATGGTTACAAATGCTAGGGACCTCTTATGCAAATCACCAAATACAATTTATAAAATTCAAATGGGAAGGAAGACAATACAAATTATACGGATTCCAGCTGCATCCCACCCAAATTATATCCTCACAACAAATGGAGAAACTAATTCGAAAGGGATCACCATATTACGTGGCACAATGTCATCAGATGCAATTATTAACAACCGACATAGTCAAGTCGCAACATCCAAAGATTCAAACATTAATCCAAAAATATGACAAGGTATTCCAAGACTTACCTATGAAGTTGTCACCTAATGGAAACACAAAACATATAATCGAGGTTAATCCATATTCCACACCAGTTAATATTATACCTTATCGATATCCTCACCACCATAAGACGGAAATAGAAACGCTAATTCAAGACCTATTGAAATGTGGGGTTATTACGACAAGCAAGAGCCCATGTGTAGCCCCAGTGGTATTGGTTTGAAAAAAGGATGGATCTTTTAGACTATGTATAGACTATCGAGGGTTAAATAAAATAACTATAAAAAATAAATTTCCTATACCCTTCATAGATGAGTTACTAGACAAACTCCATGGAGCTAAATACTTCTCAAAATTGGATTTAAGATCATGGTACTACCAGATTCGAGTAAGATTAGAAGATGTACAAAACACTGCTTTCCAAACACACGAAGGACATTATGAGTTTAAAGTCATTTTGTTCGGCCTAACCAATGCACCAACTACCTTCCAAACAACTATGAATCAAATTTTTCACCCCTACTTAAGGAAGCTTGTATTGGTCTTCTTTGATGATATTATTATTTACAGTAAAACTTGGAAGGAGCATATGAATCATTTAGAATAGGTACTTTATCTCTTAGAGAAAAATCATTTCTATGCCAAACTATCAAAATTTTCCTTTGGTAAAGAAGAAGTAGAGTACCTTGGTCATGTCATATCTCGAGAAGGAGTCAAGGTGGACCCTGAAAAAATCAAGGCAATCACAGAATGGCCCAAAACAAAGAAGATATCAAAACTAAGGGGATTCATTGGATTAACAGGTTATTATCAAATATTTATCAATAACTATGCTCATTTAACAACACCCTTGTCAAACTTATTAAAGAAAAATTCCTTCAAATGGGATAACAATGCACAAGAATGTTTTGAAACATTAAAAAGGATTATGTCGTCTACACCTATGTTAGCAATACCATATTTTTCAAAACCCTTTGTAGTAGAATGTGATGCATCAGGAATTGGAATAGGAGAAGTATTGATGCAAGATGGCCACCCAATAGAATTTGAAAGTCGAAATCTCAACAAAAATGAAGAGTTAAAATCTACCTTTAATAAGGAAATGTTAGCTATTATGCATGCATTAGCTAAGTGGTGACAATATCTCTTTGGAAGAAAATTTTCAATACGTATTGATCACAATAGTCTACAATACTTACTAAGACAAAAAACATTGTCCACAAAACAACAAAAGTGGATGGAGAAACTTTCCACCTTTTATATGGAAATAATACACAAAAAAGAGAAAGACAGCATAGTTGCTGATGCACTATCATGAAAAGATGAGGAAGTAAAAGCATCTGCAACAACAATAGTCATTCCAGATTGGTTGGATGAGATTCGAGTTGAGTATGCCAAAGATCCTGAATCAAATTCCATAATCAACAATTTAGACCAAAACCCCAAATTTGAATGGAAAAATGGCATTTTATGGTACAAGAACAAAATCTACCTAATTCCATCCTCAAAATTTAAAATGAAAGTCTTAAGGGGGTCACACAACTCCCCAACATCAGGACATGTAGGTTTTTTCAAAACCTACTATAATGCACGACAATCATTCTATTGGAAAAGAACGAATAAAGATATTCAAATATTTGTGGCCAAATGTGAAATATGTCAAAGGAATAAAAATGAAAATGTTATGACTCTAGGATTACTACATCCCCTACATATTCCTGAAAAAAAATGGGAAGATATCTCAATGGATTTCATTGAAGGGCTACCCATGTCTGATGGGAAAGATAAAACTTTTGTTGTGGTTGACAGATTAACCAAATATGCACATTTCATGGCGGTAAGAAAAACTCACTCAATAAAACAAATTGGAGATGTTTTTTGCAAAAAACATTTATAAGTTACATGGGTTTCCGAAGGTAATTGTCGTCGATAAGGATGCAAAATTTAAAGGAAATTTCTGGAAATAATTTTGCAAAAATACATGAATATCTCTTAATATGAGATCCTCCTATAATCCACAAACATATGGTCAAAAATAAATTGTAGATAAATGCTTAAAAACATACCTACATTGCTTTGTGATGGATAAGAAAAATAAATGGTCTCAATGGTTGTTACATTTAGTTGAATGGTGGTATAAATATACATATCACACTTTCACTAAAATGAATCATTTCCAAGCCTTATATGGTTATGAACCACCTATATGGAAAGAGTTTGCACTAATTAATACTAAGATCCAAGCAATAAGAAATAAGCTAGAGGAAGAACAAAAAATCATAAAATTATTAAAAGAGAACCTATCAACAGTTCGTAATCGAATGAAACAACTAACATACCAACATAGGTCAGAAAGAGAATTTGAAGAAGGAGATAAGGTGTTTGTCTGACTCCAACCTTACAAACAATTATCCCTTAAGCAACAAGGGAAGAACAAATTGGCCCCAAAATTCTATGGATCCTTTCAAATTGACAAAAAAATTATCCAAGTAGCTTATAGATTGGATTTGCCAAAAAAATTTCGCATCCACAATGTCTTCCATGTTTCATGTCTCAAAAAAATGCTTGGGAAATCTCAGTCAGTACAAATAGAAATCACTGAATTCGATGATGAAGGAAAAAATATTTTAGAATCAGAAGGTATTCTTTCCATGAAGAAAAGGTGTTACATTCCAGAACCATAAAGGAATATCTTATCAAATGGAAAAACCTTCCAGAAGAAGATTCATCATGGGAGACCGAACAATTCTTCCAAAAATACCCAACACTACCCTTGCTTTGAGGACAAAGCAAAATCTTAAGAGTGTGGAAATGTTACAAACATAAAAATGATAATGATAAATACAACAATTATAATAATAATTAATATCATTTAATTAAATCAAGAGGCACATACCTCCCCACCTCGTGACCAGTCAATGATATATAGCAACCATCACGAGGGTAGTGTAATCATCATCTTTCATTATATTCAATTACATATTAATACTTAGAAATATTCATTCCTCAATGAATAAGAATTTTTATGTTACAATCAATTTGTATTGTCTTTCTCTATTTGTTGGTAGAGTTAACAAAGAATTGGAATTGTTTGGTCTATTTGATCCATAAGCTACGACCATACATTGACTTAGTAGAAACAAAAATTTAAGCATATCTTTACATGATATTAAGTATTTGTATCATGTGAATGGGTAGAGGAATGAATGAAAGAGTGTTACTGTCTATGCACATTTGAAAAATATAGTATACATTGGAATATCATAATAAATTTACAAATGACCGATTGTTGGTTTTGACATTAAAGAAGCAAATAATTTATTCAAATGGTCCTGGAAATACAAATAGACCACTCAGGTCTTTTAGCTTTGAACTCAACTTAATTGTGATTGTGTATTAAAATAATACACACACAATGCATTTATATTTGTCTTAACAAAATTGCAAATTGCATTGTGTATTTGGCATTGTAGAATTGTGAAGGCAAAGTGGATTTGTTTTTCTTTGGGTGATCATGGGCATTGTCACTACAAAGATGACAAACTAATATTACATACCAGTTAGAATAGAGATATACATACATGTTGGTTAATTCACATAGAAGAGAATCAATTACTTTAATTTGATAGAAGCATCTGTGTTGATGAGATGTATGGGCCATAGGCCTAACATTTATGGATTATAAGTTCTCCCCAAATATTCATTAAAGAGAGATAAATGAGACAACAAAAATAACTCATAACCTAGACTCATAGGGATTCCAATATCAAATGAATTAAATTTTTATCTTCAAGAGATTGAAACTCTGAATCGATCTTGGATGAAGTTGGAAACCATGTTTATCAAATGCAACTAGATTCAAGTCCACTACTTCAAAAATCAGTCGATTGCTTTGAATATTAATGATTTTAGTTGCATTGAATATTTTGTTTTGAAGTTCAAGACACTTGGGAAATTAATTATCGATTATCAAATCAAGAAAGAAGATTATTATATGATTTTTTCTATTCTCTCTAAAATTAGAATTTCCTATATGTTTTTGTATCCACCTTTCACTCTACTAGACAAACCTTTATTACTCAAGGTACTACTTATATAATTCTTGTTTTAAAACATTATGTCATTCTCTCATTTGAGAGAAATATAATATATTTCACCTTGGATTTATAAGTAATACAAGTACCTTTATCAAGGTCTTAATGGCACAATGGAAATAAGTCCCCAAACATCCTAAGAAGCAACATATCTTACACAACAAAGAAAACAATGGTTCCAAACCTCCTTGACCTTCTCCTACTCCTAATGTTGATAAAGGAGCTAAGACAAAATAAAATAAGTCTAATAAGCATTGAAAGTTTTATGGCATAGATGGTCATCAAGTGTCCTATTACTCAAAGAAGATAGCATTTCTCAAAGGACCATGAAGAAGAAAAACCTATATTTGGACACTTATTCCTCTCATTCCTAGAAGGCTATATTCTTTCTTATTTTGGATTTTCTTTCAATGAATCAAATTATAGTTCCTAAAATGAATGGATTATTGATTTAGGAATGTCTTATCATATAAATAAGGATAAATCCTTATGCTCTAAATCAATGGAGGACCAAATAAATATTTATTGGTGATTATAGATCTCTAGAYGGTGTAGGATTAGGAATGGTTCAYTTAGATGATGGTCACATCAATGGTGTACTGTGTGTTGCTAGTATATATTGAAACCTTATTCRCATTTATAAAATCACTTATTTTGGTGAAGGAACAATCATGGAGTTTTCACCTCATCAAGTTATAAACAAAAATCTAAAGTATCCTCAACACACATAGCATAGGGAACAATTGAAGATATTACGAAGTTGTATAAGTTTGACAACCTTGGATGAACTTCTCTTCCTTTATATYTTATTGCTCGTAGAGATGACATGAAGAAATCTTGGCATGAACAATTTGGTCGCTTAAGTTACAACTCGTTATAATAAGTATGCAAGCATGATATATTCATTGATATTCCTCTCATTTATTGTAGGGATGATGTTTATTTTGGTTGTGTTCTCAACAAGCATCATCAAGTCAGTTTTGACAAATGTGACCCTTATCATGCCTCAACTTCCTTATAGCTTGTGCATAGTGATTTGTGTGGTCCACTTACTTTTTGTTATTTCTATGGGTTTAAGTATTTCTTAAYGTTCATTCTTGAATTCTCCAAACACACTTGGGTTTACTTCTTAAAACTCAAGAGTGAATTTTTTGACATTTTTCGGCCTTTAAGACCCTTGTAGAAAAACAACATGGACATGGACTTCATAAGATAAGAACAAATGATCGGGTGAGTATATTAACACAAAATTTAACACTCAATACATTGAAATAAGGTATCCATATGAAACATACTATTCCATACACACCATATCAAAATAGTGTTTTAAAGAGAGAGAATCACACCTAAAAGGAAATGGGTAATTGCATGCTCTAATCTAAGGAACTCAATCATCATTTTTGGGTAGAAGATATAAATTATTAAAATTACATATTTAACCACACTTCCACTAAGGATTTAAATAATATAACACCCAAATAATCATATAGTAACATAAAACTATATGTAATCCACTTTTGTGTGTTTGGCAGTGAATCATGGGTGCACATTCTTGATGAGAAAAGGACATTCTTACAACCTAAAAGTGAAGTGAATTTTTATTGGTTATTTAGAGGATGTAAAAGGTTATAAACTCATGATATTTAATAAAAAAGAAGTCATTGTTAGAAGGTATATTATGTTTGATGAAGGTATATCGTCCTACATGCCTAACTCAACGTCTCTACCAGGTCCAAACTACAAGCCATCCTCTTTGGACGTGCCATCTATGTTTACTCCTTCTATACCAAAATTTTCTTTTGTTAATCCTTATGCTTCTATTCTATATCATTCTTATTCTTAAAATAATTATAATGAAGATGAAAACAATGATCCACATGTTTAACCTCATCCTCTAGATGACTCTATTAAACATGAACCTACATTGTCTCCCCATCTTACTCAATGAGTCTATACAACAAGGGAATTCATTGGTGATCTATTCAATGAGCCTTCTAATTAGTGCCACACACACACACACACACATTTAAGTTCACATAAAAAATTCTATTGATTTTTTAACATATCATACAAACCAAAATTCCTTGTTGTTGGCCTTCCACTTGTGAAACCATACCAACATCAGAGATATAGATCATCTGGCCAAATATAATGTTTGCGTAGAATCCAAAAAAATTAAAGACATGATATTCCAGTGTTACTTTAAAATTACCAATCCTATGCCTATTGTTAGCTATCATATTACAAAAAAAAAACTACTATGGTACCCAACTTGAAGGGGCCAAGGGTCCCACCAAGGAGGCCAGAGGATTTTCCATTTGATCTTCATTGACCCCTTCTTGATGGCGATGATATGTTGGGGGAGGAGGTCGATTTTGGTGTGCTGGATGGATGTGGGAGAGGATCTCTCTAACCAACAAGTGGAGATCATCAAGCTAAAGTTGAACTATATTTTGTGCATCTTCCCTTGTTTGGATCATTTTCCCCATAAACGTTTTTATGTGCCAATATAATTCAATAGTCCTCTAGTATTAAGTATCTTTGCCTCTCGTATGACCAACATCTGGGACCAAATGTATTGTGGTCTCAACTACTTCTGAGTTCGTAGTCATTTACCTTTCCAAGCTGACTGTGTGCTCAATTTCATCCAGAGTTCTCTGGAAACAATGAAGAGTATTTGAATCATAATTTTTTGTCGCATTGTAGGCCTCTCGTTGTACTATGGACTCTAAATATCCCTCTTTGTGATGCCTTGAGGATGAAGTGCTAGAGGTTCCTAAACTACATCTATAGCCAGGAGGATAGTTGTGCCTAGGAGCCATGGTATCTTGGATGAGGGAGTAAAGAGAAGGGTGGTACATGATGAAGGGAGGGGTTAAACATGGCCACTCACTGTCCATGGAGGGGTACCTAAAGTCTTGAACCAAACTACCAAACTTTGCATAGTAGGCATAAAAAATTCTCTAAGGGTCTAGTTCCTCATTTGGAGAGTGGATCTTGACATAGAGGTAGAAATCAAGGAGGTGAGAGTGAGTTTGGGTGTCGAGAATACGTCTCATAAATCAAATTTAGAGATACTCCCCCCCGACCCTGTTGGATGCTCCTCAGAATCCATCCCCTATTCAAAGACAAGTGGGATATCCTTTATATGTTGACCTTGATTTCCTCGACACAAAGTCCCTATATTAACTATTGATACAAGGTGTCGGTGCTCGTGTCTTGTCGCTGGGTGCTAGCTGTAGTTGAGGTAGTGATGGTAAAGTCCACTTAGCATTATTCCTTCTCCATTCGGCATAGCTGGAGAGGATACTCATGTGATCCCCCCCCTCCCCCTTACATCTCGAGAGGATATCCCTACATTAAATGTTGTATTTTTCCACATGTAGAGGAGTATTTTTGTCAAGTTGCCTTGTGATTAGAAAGAGACATGAGATTGTTGTCTCTATGACTTCCACCATCCAATCATGCCAGATCTCCTACTTGATAGTGCTAGCCGACACACACTGGAGGAGAGGCCCACTTATCGAGGTCTTCGTCTTGGGGAGTTGTTTCATTAATGTTCCACTTGTTCACCTCAGTGGAGGATATCCCTACCACGCACATCCCAAGCACCCCATCTAGGGAAGGGTGATCCAGCCTTGTTGATGGGAGACTCGTTGATCCTATTAAGCTTCTCTCTACTTGAATTTCAGGGTAGGACACCTTCCTTTACTGTTGAAGATGAGTGCCAGCTGGGTTGCAAGATCGAAGGTGGGTAGAAAGGGTGTCTACTCCACCAACCTGACGATAATCCTCTTGCCTTGTTGGGTCCCTCCTTACTAGAGTTGGGTAACCGCCCTAATTACCCTCCACACAACCTATACCTTCCTATGAAGAGGATTTTGTGTTGATGTTTCCCCTTTCTTCCTAGAAGAATGGAATCTCTCTTGTTTTCTTCCTGGCCTTGGTCTCCTAGGGAGGATGGTCCTACCTTGCTATTGTAGTAAACGTCGAGGAGAAACCCTCATCCTCTATGAGGTTCCATGGCTTGTCCCACCCATCTCCTATTGTCCTTAGGATTTCATTTGCAATCCATTCTTCCATCTTATTGGCAGAGCGTCGAACATGATTGGGAATGGTCACAGGAAGGCTAGAGTTTGTTGAATGGTCTCCATACTGGATTTAATCTCCAACTTTTTGATATTTTCAGGATTGGGGGTCCATTTTGCAGACTCTTGAGCATGTTGATTATTAACCAGGAATCTTCTTCTGGGATGAGCTTGGTGTAACCCTGAGTTGAGGAAATATGAAGACCTTCCTATAGATCCTATATTTCCACCAAGTTATTGGTATTTATCCCCATATTTCCAAAGGATGCCAAGCCATAGATCTAGAGAATTATTCCACATAAAATAGGGAAGAGTCTAATTAGGCCTCTTCACTGGGTTTAACCCTTTCTTTTGAAACCTGTGCATCTATACCCATCAAAAGGAGTCCAAGAAAATAGTGCAAGTGTCTGAAGTTATCATTTCAAATTTCTTATTAAGGTGGTATTTCACAGGGGTTAGAAGTATTGGGATGCTATTTTGAGTATAATACCATCAACATAAAGTACAAGTAGGAGAAGATTGTCTCCTTATAGCCATTAGGGTCAAATTTTCATATAGAAAAACTAAAGTCGGATATTACTTGAGGCCATGGATATCATGAGGTGGAAACAAATATTGGAGTTACATTGAACAAATTTAGGAGGTTTTTCCATATAAATTTATTCTTACAAAAACCCACATAAGAAGGTGGATTTGACATCCATTTGATGGACCTCCTATTGATATGAAGTTGTGAGGGAAAGAGAAAGGTGGATTGAATTAATTTTAGTAATGGGGGAAAATGTTTCAATATAGTTAACATTTCTACTTTTAAAAATCCTTTTGAAACTAACCAGGATTGGTGTTTGTCAAGACTCAACACTACCATATGTGGCATAATTTTTCTTGTAAACCCATTTACATCTAACAAGTTTTCTTCCTTTTGGAATAGGGACTATATCCTAAGTCTCATATGCCACCAAGGACCGAAGTTATTCATTCATCATTGCATCCCATGCTAGATTATCAAAAAATTATTTATGTTTATGGATTTGGAGTCTTTGGAACTTGAGACAAAATATAAGAGGCTCATTGTAACTATGAATATATGTGGCACTAGAACACTATCTGTGAGGCAAATTTTAGGCTCTGCAACTTTTCCACCCTGTATTGCACTGTTGAACCAGGAATTGCAGCCTCCACTCAAGGATGAGCCACCCCCACTTTCTACAACATGGTGGTTGGCAACAACCGACCGCCTCATCAACCAACTGCCATTCCTATTACCCTAATTCAACCATCCTGATGGAAACAAAATAGACAAAGGAGGATCCAAAAAGCTCGGAACCGCTCCTAGCTCAGAATCAACCGAACTCGAATGATGAGAAGAAAATCCCATCGAATAGTATCCCACAATCATAGGAAATCCCATAGTATGAAATCATGTCTCCTCTCCTAGGTCAAGATATTAAATATATGCAAGACCACGCCCTCATATGCAAATTCATGGGCCTTTGGACATCAGAAAAAACACTCTTATGGTGGATCAAAACCTGATGGAAGACAAAAGGGGATGTATCCCTCAAACTGGGTTCAAAAGGCTTCTTCGCAACAATTTTTACTTAGCTGAAGACTGAGAACGTGTTTTCCAAGGCGGCATGCATTTATTTAACTCTATTGGTCTATACATGCAGATATGGAAAGAAAACTTTAGCCTTGAAAAAGAAGATTTCACTGAAGCTCCAGTTTGGATCAGATATACTCACTTTTGCAGGAGTACTGGCGCTAAAATATTCTAGAAGGTATTGTAAATACCCTAGGATCCTTTGTACGGATAGCAAAGGCTACCCTTCAAGGTTGATATACTTCCTACGCTCGGATTTGTGTATACCTTAATGTCTCCAAAGCTCTTCTAACATCAATTTGCTTCAGATGCAGGGACGTAGATTGGCTCTAGACCTTATATTATGAGAACATTCCCTTTTGATGTAGAAAATCCCATGCTCATGGGAAAATTTTCAAATATTTCCCTCAAAATAAGAAACCATATCCTCCCAAATCTCAACTGGAAAAGGATGATGTAGGTGCTAGAAAAACATGATCGAAGAGAAATTAAATAAAACAAATGTGGAAATAAAACACATAAGATACACAATATAATAGAAACATAGATATATGTGGTTCACCCAGTGTGGGCTATGTCCACCAGAGAAATTTACAGGTCCTTCCTTTTTATTATCTAACAAAATGAAGGGATACAACCTACATCTCAATCATTGTAATTTCCTCTTATTTTTCTCATAGTCTCCTCTCTCAAAATACAATATTCACACACATACACAACCGCAATACAATTCCATCATGAAAATAGGGTTTCCTTATGTGGTAAAAAAACCTAACGTAACTTCTACCGTCAAATATGCGACCTCATAATTAATGGTCCATATTGACTACGAAATTACAATATTTTAAAAGGAAATGTTTCCCAAAATTTCACTTCGGGGGGACTTCTCTCGAATCCCCATGGATCCCCTAATGAAAATAGTGGTGGGGGGGGAATCCCCCCCACACCCCCCCGTTAGGAAATGGGATCCAAAAATGACTAAAACAAACCTCTGAATCAGGAAGATAATCATGCTCCACAACCAACAATCTCCCACTTAGATATTGATCACAACAACTCCACTGTTGATGTACCTGTTGGACTATGATCCAAAGTGGACCTGGAAAATTTATCATCTCCACCTTCATTCTTGAATTCCAACTGAACAAAGAAGGAACTTAGTTTCTCCCTCGTTACTACCTTTGTTAACATGTTTGTAGGATTCTGGCTAGTATGTATATTTTCCAACTTCAATTGTCCATCTTCCAAGACGAATTGTATGAAATGGTACCCGAGTTGTATATACTTAGTCTTAGAATGGAAGGATGAGTTCTTTGCAGTATGAATGGAACTCTCACTGTCATAGTACAACCTGCTATTCTCCTTCTTCTTTTCCAATTCCTCCATAAACCTCTGGAACCAAATAATCTCTTTACTAGCCTCTATAGAAGCAACATACTCTGCTTTCATTGTTGAAAGTGCAACAACCTTTTGTATTTTTTAAATCTAACTTTTTTTTGTTCCACCTACAATAAAAACATACCCTGTGGTGCTCCTCCCTCTATCGTTATCACTAGCCATATCTGAATCAACATATCCCTGTAGAAAAATGTCTGAACCTTGAAAACATAATGCATGAGTAGCAGTACCTCTCAAATACATGAGTGTCCACTTTACTGCCTCCTAATTGTTTTTACATGAATTGTTCATATATCTGCTCACAACTCCCATTGCATGTGCAATGTCTGGTCTTCTGCACAACATAACATACATCAAGATGTCAACTATTGATGAATAAGGGACCATGTACATGTATTCTCTCTGTTCTTGTGTCTTGGGACACATTTCCTTGGTTAATTTTAAATGGCTGGACAATGGTGTACTAACTAGTTTTTCATTCTGCATTCTAAACCTCTCCAACACCTTCTCTATGTACTCACCCTAAGACAATTTCAATTTGTGATTTTTCATGTCTCTTTTTATTCTCATACCAAGGATTTTCTTTGCAGCACCCAAATCCTTCATCGCAAATGAATTAGCTAATTTATTTTTTAGCACATTTATATATCCTACATGTTAGACCCTGTTGTTATCTCCTCAAATAAATTGGTAGAAATTTCTCTTTTTGAGGTGATAGGTTGTTGTCTAAATTTTATTCCTAAATTCTTGTAAGTAAGTTCGAAAGTTTGCATTCTGTAAATAAGCCCAAAAGAAATTTTGGATTTGGTTTGGTCAAGCAAAGGTTAGAATCTCAGGTTTCGGTGGTTTAGGCGAGCCCGACAAGCGCTCATTAACCACCGAAAGCTTTTGTTCCCGGCAGTTAAAAGGTCAAAGCAAGAGTGCGGTTAACTACCGAAAGCGTTTCAACGGTAAAAATGGAAAGCCCGTGCTTTTGCATGAGCCAGCTGTCAAGTTGGTGCAATGATGAAATGCAACCATCGAAATCTTGTCAACTCGAAAGTTATGCGCGCGTTGATGGTGTCTATCCGAAGATCTGAAGCTCCTGTTGTCCTTTTGGCCGCAATTGTCTTTTCAAAATCTAGACACAGCGGTGTCACTAAAATTCATGCATGATGATCATGAAACCTCCTTCCATTTCCAGTTACAAGTACATGATCCATCATGATCCCGTTAATCCCTCATTAAATCCTCATTCAGTATCATTTTGAATTTCAGATATTTCTGAGATAATCGCGAGTTCACAGTTTCATCAATTGAACGTATTTCCAGAGATCCAAATCCTATTTCTCCTGGTGATAGTCAAAGCACCACTAGAGTCCAGTGATCACTCGAGATTAAAGCAAGCCAGGGAAACTTATCAGGCAAGTCCAAAACTCGTCTTGTTTTTAAATAAATTCACCACCGAAAATCTAAAATTTCGGCATGCCCTCAGTCAATTTGTCGCTCGAAACTTGTTTAGTGTTTGAGTTTAGTGATCCAAATTTTGTGTCATCCTGTCCCACTAGTTCTTCTCTAAATTATACCCTCAGTGTTCCTAAGTTCTAGAACCTTTGTCTCCCTGGACATTAAGTTTCCCATAGTCGCAGGTACAAAGAATATTGATCAATGTCGAAAGCAGGGCCAGTGTTGAGGTCTGAGGTAGATGGGGTTTGGTACTTGGAGGCACACCCAGAGGTAGCAGAGTTTTTCAAACAAGCGGGGGTATTCACATACTGTGAAAAATTGACCAGTTTTCATCAACAAGTAGTTGAAGCTTTTGCAATTACATATGATGGAAGGTCTGCCAAGATAGGGAAAGAAGAGTTTATCATAGATGAGGCTTCCATAGCAAAGTTTACAAGTCTTCAACGGACAGGAGACTGTTGGTTTAAATCCACATTGCCATCAAATATAGAATTCAAATCATATTTGTTGCCCATTCACAAAGACTTGATTTGGAAGAAGGATATTCTAATGTCCTTTCTAGAACCTCAGTGGCAAGCATTGCTAAAGGAAATTTTTGTTTACATTACCTATGAGGGACGGTATAACAGAGTAATGTTTTGCCATTTTAAGCTTCTCAATCACTTCACAGGAAGAGAAATAATAAATCTACTGTTCTATTTCCACAAGACTCTTACTAAAATGCCTAGACAAGTTAAAGCCAAACCTACTAAGGTTGCTGGCAGACTATCGCACCAAGGGCTTATCACTCTTCTTGTCAAGGAATATCTGTAGAGGAAACAAGTTAATTGGGGTTTCTTTCTTTTCTGGAATGAATTCTAAACAAAAAAACCACCAGAGGCTGAAATTAAGAAGACCAGTGGCAGAAAGACTGTTACTCCCAAAAGCAGTCATAGGAAAAGGAAAAGTATCTCACCACCAAGAGGTCCCATAAAATCATCCTCTGGTAAGAAGAAAGGTATCAAAAGAAAACTGCAGTTTGAAGGTGAGCGGTCTAAGGACCCTGCTACAAGAAACAACCCTTTAAGCCTACCTTACAGCGATTCAGAACCAGAACAAGAATTGACTGAGACACGGGATAATGTGCAGACTGAACATGGTGCAGACTATTGTTCCAATTTGCCTTCACCAACTCCTACTGAGGCACACAGTCCATCAATGGAAAAACCCTCTTCAAGTAAGCCCAAAAAGGCTAGATCATGAAAAATCAACAAACTCCTGCAACAGGTCTACGAAATGGAAGTCCTGGAAAGGGTGATTAAAAAAGATAATACAGACCTAACTGATAGAAATGCAGAGCTGTTCAAAACAAACCAAACCCTCAAAGAGAAGCATGACAAGATTAAGGATAGAAACATGGTATTGATTAGAGAAAACATGAAGTTGTATAGACAGCTAAGGATTCTGAGGTTGAAGTTAAAGGAGTTTCAATCACCAGCACAGGAGCAAACTAGATTAGATACTCTTGCTAACTTAGCTACGACCATGGTAGACACACCAGAGCCTTCCACACAACCAGTAGAAGTTCGTAGGTCTGCACAAACAAGGGCTGCCTCATCCAAGAAATCTTGAACATAAAAAAGGGATCTAAGGTAAGCATTTTGAAATTTTGAAGTTTTCTCAAAGCTGAAGTTTCGGTGGTTTAGGCGAACAGGACGATTGTTCATTAACCACTGAAAAAAAGGACTTTCGGTAGATAATTCACTTAGGAGCTTTCTAAGTTAACCACCGAAAGCCTGTCATGTCTAGAATGATCAATTTTTTACACAGATCGAAGTTTTTTGAGCTGGAAAGGTTTGAAACCTCTTCTAATGAACATTTGATGAATTATCAAGATAAATCCAACAATTATTTTTGATAGATTATGAAAAGAGGAGGTATTTCAAAGGTTTTTGGCATCTTTGACCAAGACAGAAAATCATGACATTTTCTCACACCAACAGATTCGAATTTATCTCTCTTGGAGAGTCAACATTTAGCCTTGGGAGGCTATCCTGCACTACACCAGCACTCAACAAGAGAGGAGGACTAGGAAATCTGGGATTGACCTCATTTTTGGGGATCATCCCACATCTTTTGAAACTAGATTTTGATTTACTATTTTTAGCTTATGTGATCCATGTTTTCAGGATCTCATAACTGCTTTGTAAAGCTATAAAGCTAAGGATAGAACATGAACCAGGGGTTCAATTTTGGATACTCTTTTTCTATTGTACTAAGACACTTATTTTTCAATATAGAAAGACAGTGTTCTTTTGTTGTTAATGACAGATTTCTTCATCTATTCCATGTTCTGTACTTTATTTCAGTTTAGCTCAGCTTCTAAGAATTATTAATTTCTTATTAATCTCATGAACTTGAACTAAAGGAATTCTTGTTGGCTTGTATGATCCTACACACTGTTGTACTTGATTATCTAGATCAATTTTCTCCATACCTTTTGATATTACTCTGTTTGGTCATTGATTCCTAAAAGCATTGTTTCATTCGATTGCATTGTGAGTTGTCTTCCCATTAGCTATTCTCTATTATCCCATTGATCCACACTTTCATTATTCATGATTTATTAAGTTACCAAGCATCCTTAGTCTACAACCCTAAGGAGTTTCTTGGAGTGATAAAAAATTGGCGTCATTTCCGGGGAGAGGAGATCAAAGCTCATCTTCCCTGGGAGACGACAAAGATATGATCTTTGATGATAGACAAAGGTTGGACAATACATTGGTTGTAATCATCTATCTGGCGACTCCATGAAGGACGGATTCAGTGGCGACTCCACGATATTTAAATGTCAAAAGCGTTTGCTGCTCTTTTGGCTCGGAGGTTTGCACCTCTTGACTTCTCTTTAGTTCCTGGTTTCCCACATCTAGTACCTGATATGTCGAAATGGGGAGATTTTCTGCCTAGCTTCAAAGAGAGCAAAGAAGACAACCCTGCAGAACACCTCATCAAGTTTCATGAGTGCATGGATCTATTAGATCTATAGCATGAAGATGTTCGTATGAAGATGTTCATGTTTTCATTGTATGGTGATGCATGTCAGTGGTATTTTTCTTTACCTCCTTCCATCATTTCATCATTGAAGGATTTTCACAAAGCATTCACTGAGCACTGCAAAAGGTATTTTTCAGAAGAGTTTGCATTTGATAATTGTTGTGATGAATATGAATTACATTGTAAGCTTGAAGATGTAAATATAGAAAGAGCTCCCCCTCATAATATTCCACAGGCCGTTCATGATTTTCAAGATGTTGTGTTTTCCCATCAACATGAACTACAAATGGATTATAAAGAAACTAAACACTCTCTTACCATCCTTAAATTTGATTGTTATGAAGTTGAAGAGCTAGTTCCTTTAGCTACATAGAGAGATGATCATAAATGTATACACGATGTGGCTAATGATGGCTTCGAAGAGTGTGTTACAACAGGGGACATCTATCATTGTGACCAAAATATTGGTGATCTTCAGATGGATAACCATAGCATTGATGCTTTTGACATTGTATCAAATGCATCTACTTATTTAGGTTGTCATGAATATGAGATTGTCCCCTTTGAAAACCGCAAAAGTGATTATCAGATTGACACATTAGCGAGAGACAGTGTTGAATCCACAATAGATGTTGAGGGAAACTCTCAATTTTTTGGTTTACAGATGAAGGCAAATTGCAACAGATATTTGCAGGAAGGAGATGAGCTAAAAATTTCAGATCAACAGTGCTTCTTATATAACTCTCTGACAGAGGATGACGGTTTGTTGTCAACATTGAGACTAGTGATGGTAAAGAAGAGAAAAGAAGTTCAGATCAACAATTGGGTTTGCATTCTTTTTCGACAGAAGAAAAATGGATTACATTCAACATTGAGACCAGTGAAAGCAATCAACAGCTGCAATACAGTCATTTGGATTGGCAATTCAAAGAGGTATTTCTTTCTGACATTTATGACCCCGTTGATAACTATTTCGAATCTATGAGCAACAAATGTGTTAAAGCATTTTGGTCAGAAGAAGATTGTCCTTATCATCTATTCAAACCTCTTTTCCACATGATATGGCTTCCTTTATTTTTTGGGTCAAGATCTAGCATCATGTTAGTAAATAAGTTCCCGACATGGCTTCATTGGAAGCATGACTTCACTTGACAAGAGCCAGTACAGTTGGTTAGCAGTAGGGATAGGCAGAAGAATAAGTTCTTTATATGAGCACTTAGATTGTTTTTAGTTATTGGTTGACTAAGCACAACAGGCTATAGGTTGTCTGAAGATAATTTGATCAGGCCAGATGACTCCATAGCCCAATGGACTAGACACAATACAAATCGTGAATGATTGTTGAGCATGTGGCAAATTTTTCAGGTTAAATGGACAAGCACAAGTTTGATTGTACTTGGAACCTCACTGGGAGGATTCCATCCCCGAGTAGGAGCCAGTTGTTATCTCCTAAAATATCACCATCAAGTTTTGTCATTTTAGGTGATAGAAAATACTTGAAAAAATTATTTGAAATTTTTTCTAGGCTTATTTGAAAGCTTGTTGTTTGTAAATAAGTTCAAAATAAACATTGCATTTGATCTTCTTTTCAAGAAATAGAAATTACAGGTTTTGGTGGCTTAGGAGAACTCGTAGGCGTTCATTAGCCCCCGAAAGTAGAGCTTTTCAGTGGTTAACAAGCTACTAGTTAACCACCGAAGTCATATTTTCCAGAAATAATATTCTTTGGGAAAAATCAATTTTCTCAGTCGTGGAATGTCTGTTTTACATGCTCAAATAGTCGATTGACATCTACATATCCTAATCTTTCCAATGGTGCAATAAGATTTGGATTTAGAGCTTAATAAGGCAGTCAAAAGTCCCCTGAAAGATAAGGTAGAGTTTTCAGAAGATAAGGAAGGTGAAAAAATGCAGGTATCAACTCACCTAGCTGATTGCAAATGGTATAGTCACATTATTTATTTTCTGCAAACTTTATTAGTTCCATCAGATTTGACAAAGACACAAGGAAGGGCTTTGAAGCTCAAAGCCATAAATTTCTGCATCAATGGCAACTTATTGTTTTGGAAAAATCCAATAGGTTTATTGTTGAGGTGCATAAACCAAGAAGAAGCAGTTAAGGTCATGATAGAATTCCATAATAGTGAATGCGGGGGACATCACTATTGGAAAACCACTTCACATAAAATATTAAGATCTGGTTACTACTGGCCATCCTTATTTTCAGATGTGTGTGAGTTTGTGAGAACATGTGACAAGTGTCAAAGATTTGAAGGTAAACAACAACTGAAGTCTCTTCCCCTCAAACCTATAGTGGTCAAATGGCCTTTCCAACAGTGGGGCCTGGACTTCATAGGTGAAATTCACCTGCACTCTAGTGGTCAGCACTGGTGGATCCTTGTTGCCACCGATTACTTTACGAAGTGGATCGAGGCTATTCCCACCTGGAACGCCAATCATACTGTCATCATAAATTTTCTGCAAGAAAACATATTTGCTAGATTTGGCTGCCCTAAGAGAATAGTCACTGATAATGTTGTTGCATTCAAAGATAAACACTTGGTCAAATTGTGTGAAGAGATGGGAATTCAGCTGGTACATTCCACTGCTTACTATCTGCAAGGGAATGGCTTAGCTGAGTCATCCAACAAGAGTTTAGTCAGAATTATAAAGAAGTTGCTTGAAACAAATGCCAGAGGCTGGGATTCCAAGATGAAGTTCGCTTTGTGGGCTGACAGGGTTACATGTAAGAAATCAATTGGTACATCTCCTTTCAAGTTGGTATATGGTACTGAAGCAACATTTCCTGTTCAACTTGCACTACCGGTTGCAAAGGTTTTACAAGAAACTGATTCTAAACCAAGTGATTTGACTCGGAGAATTCATAATTTGGTAGAGCTACAGCAAGATAGAGAGTAGCTTTTGCAAAAAACAGAATTACATCAAGAAAAAATCAAGGAGATCTTCGATAATAAATTCAAATCAGATGTCTTCAAAACAGGGGATTTAGTCTTAAAGTGGGATGCAACAAGGCAAGAGAAGGGAAAACACGACAAATATGAGGCTCTTTGGACAGGTCCTTTCATCATAACAGTGGTGCAGCAAAACAATACCTTTGTTCTCCAAAATCTTTCAGGTGAAGAAGTGTTCGGTGGCCCGGTAAACGGGCGATTTTTAAAACTCTATTTTGTCTAAGGCTGTGAAGCCTAGACATTGTAATGTTAGTCTTAGTTTCTACTTTGAATAACTCCATGCCCAATGGAAACACTAGCATATAGTTTTTGTTTATTTTCTTTTTCAGGAAAGGCATTGATTCTATGGTTCTTGAAACCTCACAGGGAGGCATTCATCCCCAATAGGAGCCAGTGTTATCTCCTCAAATAAATTGGTAGAAATTTCTCTTTTTGAGGTGATAGGTTGTTGTCTAAATTTTATTCCTAAATTTTTGTAAGTAGGTTAGAAAGTCTGCATTCTGTAAATAATCCCAAAAGAAATTTTGGATTTGGTTTGGTCAAGCAAAGTTTAGAATCTTAGGTTTTGATGGTTTAGGCGAGCCCGACATGCGCTCATTAACCACCGAAATCTTTTGCTCCCGGCAGTTAAAAGGTCAAAGCAAGAGTGCGGTTAACTACCGAAAGCGTTTCAACGGTAAATATGGAAAGCCTGTGCTTTCACACAAGCCAACTGTCAAGTTGGTGCAATGATGAAATGCAACCATCGAAAGCTCGTCAAGTCGGAAGTTATGTGCGCGTTGATGGTGTCTATCCGAAGATCTGAAGCTCTTGCTGTCCTTTCGGCCGCAATTGTCTTTTCAAAATCTAGACACGGTGGTGTCACTAAAATTCATGCATGATGATCACGAAACCTCCCTCCATTTCCAGTCGCAAGTACATGATCCATCATGATCCCGTTAATCCCTCATTAAATCCTTATTCAGTATCATTTTGAATTCCGGAGATTTCTGAGATAGTCGCGAGTTCACAGTTTCATCAATTGAACGTATTTGCAGAGATCCAATTCCCGTTTCTCCTGGTGATAGTCAAAGCGCTACTAGAGTCCAACGATCACTTGAGAGTAAATCAAGCCAGGGAAACTTATTAGGCAAGTCCAAAACTCGTCTTGTTTTTAAATAAATTCACCACCGAAAATCTAAAATTTCGGCATGCCCTGAGTCAAATTATCGCTCGAAACTTGTTTAGTTTTTGAGTTCAGTGATCCGAATTTTGTGTCATCCTGTCCCACCGGTTCTTCCCTGAATTATACCCTCAGTGTTCCTAAGTTCTAGAACCTTTGTCTCCCTGGACATTAAGTTTCCCATAGTCGTAGGTACAAAGAATATTGATCAATGCCGAAAGCAGGGCCAGTGTTGAGATCTGAGGTAGATGGGGTTTGGTACTTGGAGGCACACCCAGAGGTAGCAGAGTTTTTCAAACAAGCGGGGGTATTCACATACTGTGAAAAATTGACCAGTTTTCATCAACAAGTAGCTGAAGCTTTTGCAATTGCATATGATGGAAGGTCTGCCAAGATAGGGAAAGAAGAGTTTATCATAGATGAGGCTTCCATAGCAGAGTTTACAGGTCTTCCACGGATAGGATACTGTTGGTTTAAATCCACATTTCCATCAAATATATAATTCAGATCATATTTGTTGCCCATTCACAAGGACTTGATTTGGAAGAAGGATATTCCAATGTCCTTTCTAGAACCTCAGTGGAAAGCATTGCTAAAGGAAATTTTTGTTTACATTACCTATGAGGGACGGTATAACAGAGTAATGTTTTACCATTTTAAGCTTCTCAATCACTTCACAGGAAGAGAAATAATAAATCTACCGTTCTATTTCCACAAGGCTCTTACTAAAATGGCTAGACAAGTTAAATCCAAACCTACTAAGGTTGTTGGAAAACTATTGCACCAAGGGCTTATCACTCTTCTTGTCAAGGAAGATCTGCAAAGGAAACATGTTAATTGGGGTTTCTTTCTTTTCTGGAATGAATTCTAAACAAAAAAACCACCAGAGGATGAAACTAAGAAGACCAGTGGCAGAAAGATTGTTACTCCCAAAAGTAGTCATAGGAAAAGAAAAGGTATCTCACCACCAAGAGATCCCATAAAATCATCCTTTGGTAAGAAGAAAGGTATCAAAAGAAAACTGTAGTTTGAAGGTGAGCGGTCTAAGGACCCTTCTACAAGAGACAACCCTTTAAACCTACCTTACAGTGATTCAGAACCATAACAAGAATTGATTGAGACACAGGATAATGTGCAGACTGAATAGGGTGCAGACTATTGTTCCAATTTTCCTTCACCAACTCCTACTGAGGCACATAGTCCATCAGTGGCAAAACCCTCTTCAAGTAAGCCCAAAAAGGCTAGATCATGAAAAATCAACAAACTCCTGCAACAGGTCTACAAAATGGAAGTCCTGGAAAGGGTGATTAAAAAAGCTAATACAAACCTAACTAACAGAAATGCAGAGATGTTCAAAACAAACCAAACCCTCAAAGAGAAGCATGACAAGATTAAGGATAGAAACAAGGTATTGATTAGAGAAAACATGAAGCTGTATAGACAGCTAAGGATTCTGAGGTTGAAGTTAAAGGAGTTTCAATCACCAGCACAGGAGTAAACTGGATTAGATACTCTGGCTAACTTAGCTATGACCATGGTAGACACACCAGAGCCTTCCACACAACCAGTAGAAGTTCGTAGGTCTGGACGAACACGGGCTGCCTCATCCAAGAAATCTTGAACATCAAAAATGGATCTAAGGTAAGCATTTTGAAATTTTGAAGTTTTTTCAAAGCTGAAGTTTCAATGGTTTAGGCAAATAGGATGACTTTTCATTAACCACTGAAAAACAGGACTTTCGGTAGATAATTCGCTCAGGATCTTTCTAAGTTAACCACCGAAATCCTGTCATGTCCAGAATGATCGAGTTTTTACACAAATTGAAGTTTTTTGAGCTGGAAAGGTTTGAAACCTCTTCTAATGAACATTTGATGAATTATTAAGATAAATCCAACAGTTATTTTTGATAGATTATGAAAAGAGGAGGTATTTCAAATGTTTTTGGCATCTTTGACCAAGACAGAAAATCAGGACATTTTCTCACATCAACATATTTGAATTTATCTCTCTTGGAGAGTCAACATTCAACCTTGGGAGGCTATCCTGCACTACACCAGCACTCAAAAAGTGAGGAGGACCAGGAAATCTGGGATTGACCTCATTTTTGGGGATCATCCCACATCTTTTGCAACTAGATTTTGATTTACTATTTTTAGCTTATGTGATCCATGTTTTCAGGATCTCATAACTGCTTTGTAAAGCTATAAAGCTAAGGATAGAACATGAACCAGGGGTTCAATTTTGGATACTCTTTTGCTATTGTACTAAGACACTTATTTTTCAATATAGAAAGAGAGTCTTCTTTTGTTGTTAATGACAAATTTCTTCATCTATTCCATGTTATGTACTTTATTTCAGTTTAGCTCAGCTTCTAAGAATTATTAATTTCTTATTAAGCTCATGAACTTGAACTAAAGGAATTCTTGCTGGCTTGTATGATCCTACACACTGTTGTACTTGATTATCTAGATCAGTTTTCTCCATACCTTTTGATATTACTCTATCTGGTCATTGATTCCTAAAAGCACTATTTCACTCAATTGCATTGTGAGTTGTCTTCCCATTAGCTATTCTCTATTATCCCATTGATCCACACTTTCATTATTCATGATTTATTAAGTTACCAAGAATCCTTATTCTACAACCCTAAGGAGTTTCTTGGAGTGATAACACCTGTAACAAGCATGTCATATACATACAATAACAAGACAATATAACTTCCATTTTCTAGCCTTTTAAAATAAACACAGTGATCATAATGGAATCTACTATAACTTTTTTCTATCATAAACTTGTCAAACTTCAAATACCATTTCCTTGGAGCTTGATTTAGGCCATACAAGCTCTTCTTCAACTTGCATACCAAATTATCCTTCCCTTTGACCTCATACCCCTACAACTGTTGGATATAAATCTCTTCATCTAAATCCCCATGAGAAAATTTGTTTTTACATATAACTATTCAAGATGCAAATCTTCTACTACGACAAGACTTAAAATAGTCCTTATTGAAGTCATTTTAACAACAAGAGAAAACATTTTATCAAAATCTATACCTTTCTTTTGTGCAAACCTCTTTACAACAAGTCTCGCCTTGTACCAATTTTTTCCTCCATATTCTTCCTTCAACCTGTAAACCCATTTATCTTGCAATGCACTTTTTCCTACAGGAAACTGGACCATGTCTGAATTCGGGTTATTTACCAAGGAGTCCATTTCCTCTTTCATGCCTTGCTCCCACTTCTTTTTAGTGTCTACCTGCATTGCCTCTTCATAACTTTCTGGTTCACTAGAATCAATCAACAATAAATAATACAATGAAGGAGAGCATCATTCAGGAGGTTTACTTAACCTAGTAGATCTTCTAGCAACACTTGCAGGAGTTTTAAGTACTTGTTGCTCCTGTTGTTGTACATTTTTATTTTCTGGTACCTTTGGTGTTTCTTTTTTAGTGATCTCATCAAGCATTGTGTATTCTGGTTTTTATTTTTCTTGTTTCTTTCCTTGCAATTGATCTTTGTACATGACCTTCTCATTGAATATGACATCTCTACTCCTAATGATTTTGTAATTTTCATAATCCCACAAGTGATAACCAAAATCATTAACACCATATCCAATAAAGGTACACTTCTTGGATTTTTCTTCAAGCTTTGTTCTAATTTTTTTATCAATATGGAAAAATGTCTCAGAACCAAAAGTCTTCAGAAATGAATAGTTTAACTTTTTACCTATCCATGACTCCTCTGGAATTTTTCCATCCAAATAACTTGAAGTTCCTCAATTTATTAAGTAAACAACAATATCTACAACATATGCCCAAAACCGTAAGGGAAACCTTACATGCAATCTCATACTCCTTGCATGCTCCATGATTGTCGTGTTCATATTTTATGACACACGATTTTCTTGTGGTGTTATTGAAACTCTCTTCTCTCTACGAATCCCATGGTATGAACAATAGTCATCAAAGTCCTTGCTGCAATATTTCCCTCCATTTTATAATTTGAGACACTTCAACCTTTTTCCTATCTCATTCTCAACCAAAGCTTTCCTTAAAAGTGTCAAGAACATCATATTTTTGTTGAATGCAATAAACCCAAGTTTTTATTGTTGCATCATCAATAAAAGTAACATAATAATGAGAGCCACCAAGAGTTGATACATGATTTGGTCCCGATACATATGCAAGAACAAGATCTAACCTTTCACTCTTATTTTCCTTTCTGGCTTTGATAAATTTGAATATCTTTTGTTTTCCATAAACACAATGCTCACATAAATACAAATCAACTTGTTTAAGATCTGGCAAAAAAATTATTTTGTGAAGGATTTTCATCCCCTTCTCACTCATGTGTCCAATCCTATGATTCCACAGTGTTGTATCCACTCCTGTAGAAGTTAAAGAGATATAAGAGTCAATATTACCAGTACATAAATACAATGTACCTACCTTCTCTTCTTTTTCTATCACCAGTGATCCTTTGGTGACCTTCCACACCTTATCTATAAATGTAGATATACAACCTTCATTTTCCAACTTCCCTATTGAAATTATTTTTTTTCTTAGATATGGAACATGTCTTACCTCTTTCAACAACCATTGGTTTCCATTCTTTTTCTTTATTTGTACATTTCCCATTCCAACAATTTTGCGTGGTGCATCATCACCCAAATGAACTTGTCCAAAATTACCTTGAAAAAAATCTTGAAAATGTTTCATATGGGGTGTGGCATGAAATGAGGCCCCTGAATCTACTACCCAAGACTGAGAAATATTATCTACAAAAATAATCAAAGCATCTTGTAACACATCACCTGTTACATTTGCTTCCTTATTTTTCTCCTGTTGTCCATCTCTTTATTTCTTTGGAACTCTACAGTGTTTATTTAGATGTCCTTTCTTCCCACAATTCCAACACTCTATTTTTCCTAGTATGGATTTGGATCTTCCATTCTTAGAATTCCAACAGTTCCCTGAGCCCTTTCATCTATCCTTTTGTCTTCCTCTATTCTCCATGGTCAATGCATTACCTGATGTCTCACTTGTGCTTTTTCGTCGCATTTCCTCGCTAAGGATAACACCAACAACATCATCAAATTTCAAAGTGTTTGAATCAGATACAAAATTAATTACAATATTGACCAAGCCATTCCATCTTTTTGGCAATGAGAACATGATTAAAAGAGCCCTAACCTCATCATCAAAGTCCACTTTTACATAACTTGGATGATTATTAATCGTATTAAATTCATTTAAATGATCAACAACAGACCGACCTTCTGACATCTTCATATTAAATAATTTCTTCATTAGAAATACGTTATTAGACACCGAGGGTTTTCATATAGTTTAGCCAATGAATCCATCATATCCTTCATTGTCTTTTCTTTTGAAATATTGAAATCCAGTGACGCTACCAGGGTTAACCGTTTTGTTCCTAGTTCTTTTTTGACGCTATCGATTTCTTTTCTATTCCGCCCAATGGTAGGAATATATCCTTCTGATATAAATAATCTTCCATTTACATCTCCCATAATTTGTAGTTTTGGCCATTAAATTTCTCGACCATAAACTTTCCATCTTCTTCCATTGCTCCCACTTGAACCAAGAACCCTCTTTTCCTGCAAGTTTCCTTTCTCTCTAATACAAGTTGTTAGAAAAACAGGATCACAGAGCAATAAAATAAAATAAATGTGTAAATAAAACACAAAATATAAAAAATAAAATAAATACATAGATATACATGGTTCACTCAGTGTGGAATACATCCAATAGAGAAATTGGTAGGTCCTTCCTTTTTATTATCCAACAAAATGAAGGGATACAACCTACAGCTCAATCATTGCAACTTCCTCTTCATTTTCTCACAGTCTCCTCTCTCATAATTCAATATTGACACACATACACAACCGCAATACAATTACCTAATGAAAAGAGGGTTTCCTTCTAGGGAAAAAAACCCTAACATAACTTATATCGTAAGATCTGTGACCTTATAATGAATGGCCCATATTGACTACGAAATTACAATATTTTACAAGGAAAATTTTCCTAAAATTTCACTTCAGGGTCACTTCCCTCAAATCCCCCCTAGACCCCCCTGATGACAATAGTGGGGATGGGAATCCCCCTCCAAACCCCACCATCAATAAATGGGATCCAAACATGGCTAAAACAAATCTATGGATCAGGAAGATAATCAGGCTCCACAACCAACAACAGGATTTGAAAAAGTTCCAATAAAATGAAAGGCCCAAAAGAAAGTTCCCAGCCATCCCAACCTAAAAGGCCCTCACACAAGAAATAACTTTGAATCACTAGCTACTATCCTAGAGAAAGAAATCATTATCCTTATTTCCTCTGTTGAGAATCAACCAAAATCTTCCCTAAGTCAAGGAAAAAACCCATCAGCTACACAAGTACCTAGTATCCCAATCTCGAACCCCCTTCCACAGGACCAAGATACTTCCATGGATCCAACAAATCCCTAAAGATGAAGCTGTAATATCTAGAAGACATGGACCTTGAGGACCTTGACCTGCAAGGCATAGAGGATTCATGCGAAAGTAAAGATGAACACTCAATACCAGACCAACAAATCAAACTATTGCAAAGCGCGTTAATAAAATCAAGAAACAAGGAAAAAGAGATAGCCACTCAAAAAAGTAAGCACTTTGTATATTCTTATTTGGGAATCAAGAAATCAACAAGTAAAGAAATTATTAAGGTTCCAAAAGATGATAAGAAAAGAGGACGACCCTAGAACAAACAATTATTACAAGAATTAGGAGAACTTCTTCTAAATTCAGGAAGAATTAAGAGTATGGCGAAGAAATTCTCATCCCACCCCCATCCTTCCCAATGAAAATCATATCATGGAACATAAGGGGCATTAACAAGATGATAAAATAGAGATGTCTGAAGACCTTGATCGACAATGAAAAACCATCTGTAATTATGATACAAGAAACTAAATGTAACTCCATAACCATGGAAAAACTGGCTACCAAGTGTTGGAGAGGCTACAATGCTATAGCGGTAAACGTTGAAGGGGAATTTGGAGGAATATCCATTTTATGGAACCCCAATGAAATATTATTATCTCATTTTTTCCATAACCCTCCATACAATCTCAGCCAAATTCTGACCCATAGCATCTGAGAAAATGAGATATATCAGCAATTTCTACGGGCCTCAAACCCCGTAGGAAAAATTATCCTTTCTACAGTCCCTCTATCTCATTTTCCCCCTCATTGAAGCACAACCCTGGATCTTATGGGGAGACCTAAATATCATAATGTCACTCTCAAAAACAAATGGAGGGTTCAATCCTCTAGACCAAGACTCATTGAAATTCAAAGAAACCACTAGTGACCTTCGCCTAGTAAATTGGGAAACCACTAATGGAATATTCACTTGGACTAACCACCATGTAGGCCAACACCAAATAGCTTCCCGTCCAGACCGCTTTCTCATATCTATATCCCTTATTCTAAGAAATTGTGCAATCAAATCTACCACCCTACCCTATCATGGCTCGGACCACTAGCCCATCCACCTCCACATTGACATTCAAGCTAGCCTAAACAATTGTCCCTTTCACTTTGAATCCTTCTGGTTGATAGATCCTTCTTTCCAATATAACTTTCCCTCTTGGTGGAAGACAACGACAATCAATTCAGGATCCCTAATTTTCAGATTCCAACAGTACCTAAAGAATATGAAAAAACAAATAAAGTCATGGAATAAAACAGAATTTGGAAATATCTTTAAAGCCATAAAACAACTTCAAGAAATAATGAAACAAACTCGACAATTTTTTATTACCTCAGGCTTCACCCATGAGCTAGTAGAGGAGGATGCCTCTCTCATGGTCCAAATAGAAACCAGAGAAAAGAAAGAAGAAATTCTTTGGAGACAAAAATCAAGAGTCTTCCACAACTTGATGATCCAACAAAGACATTAGAATAGAATCATCACTCTGAGAGACAACTAAGGTAACAAAGTTAGAAATCACTAGGACATTCAATCATAATTGCTTCAATAGTACAAAACTCTAATGAAAGAACGTCAGTCAAATAGAAAGGAGGAAATCATAAAGATAACCAAGCATATTTCAAAAATGCTCAACGAAGATCATAATGAAGCCCYGATGAGGCAAATTACTATGGAAGAGGTGTAGCAAGTGATATGGGAGATGCCTAATGGAAAATCAACTTGATCTGATGGATTCATAGTGGAATTATATCAAGTTTGTTGGCTGGTAATAGAGAATTAAGTCTTGGAAGTGGTGGAAGACTCCCGAAAATTAAAAATATTCCTCCCAGCCTTCAATGCTACTTTTCTCACCCTCATTCCTAAAGAATATAAGGCAAAAAACCATAGCAAATTTCACTCGTTGTCACTCTGCAATGTTATCTATAATCTCATTTCCAAAATAATTGAAAATAGACTAAAACCTCTCCTCCCCACTCTAATATCCCTAGAGAAGACAATTTTTGTATAAGGAAGACAAATCCTAGACAACATAATTCTAACTCATGACCTAATCCACTCCCTTCATACCTCCAAGAAACCAGGAATGATTATTAAACTATACATTTCAAAAGTTTATGATAGATTGAACTGGACTTATATATTTGACATCCTAGCCTCCTTTGTATTTAGTGAGAATTGAATTATATGAATAAAATATTTGATTACTACGACCTTCTTTTCTATCTTGGTTAATGGATACCGCTCCCAAACAAACGCATTCGACATGGAGACCCCCTCTCAACCTTCCTCTTCATTATGATGGTAGGATGTTTAGGAAGGGATATAAAGGCATAAGTGGTGCAAGGGAGTTGGAAGGGAATCTCTCTTCATGGAGAAGGAATTCCAACCACGCACCAAAAATTTGTGGATGACACAATGTTAATGGATTCTCCAACTTTGAAAGAATCCCTTACAATAAAGCAAGTTCTCCACTACTTATCAAAAGTGTTAGGGATGGAAATCAATGAGGAAACTTCCCAACTCTTCTTCTTTAACACTCTCCAGCCAAAACATCATAACTTAATAGGAATCTTAGGTTTTCAATGCAACAAGCTTTCTTCAAAATATTTGGGAGTCCCCCTAACTGAGAACCCTCTAAAGAATAAAGTCTAAGAAGACCTTCTCGAAAGCATGGAAATAAAATTGGATAATTGGTCCTTCCGCTCTCTTAACATAGCAAGAAGAATCATTCTCATCAAGTCGGTCCTCCAAGTGATTCCTATCTACCATATCTCAATCATAGTAGCCCCAAAATATATCCTAAAATCCATATGAAATATTCATATAAATTTCTTATGGGGGAGTTTTAAGAACCAAAATAAATGGGCTTTAGTGGCATGGGAAATTGTCTGTCTTCCCAAATCAAAAGGAGGTCTCAGTCTGAGGGGCCCATAAATTCTTAGCAAAAACTTATCCGGATTTAGGAGTGGCACGAACTGATTAACAGACTGAATACAATAAACACGGAGATAGAAAGAATAACACAAATATCCAGTGAACAATATCTTGTTTTAAATAATGAAATAAGATGAAACTGTAAAACTGCAGAACTCAAACTTACTTGAATGGTGGTAGCTATCTCTAAGAAGAGATGTGGCTTCTACATGCATCTGTCTGAGAAAAATGGATTACAATGAGGATCCAGAGGCCCTTTTCATATTTCTCATGAATGCCAAAACCCTAGACATCCAAAAACCTAAGCCTAGAAGGTGAAATGCCAAAAGTCATGTGGTCCCTATGGGTAAGTTGGTGTAAATTGGTACCTTAACTTCCTAGGGTCATAACTTTTGCATACAACCTTCATTTTAGGCGCGTGATATCCCGTTGGAAATCTCTTTCATAGAACCACAAATTATTTTGTTAGACTATGACTCAGACTACAGTCTGAATATGGCGAGCCAAAAATACAATATTTGGGGTCCCAAAACAACCCTAAAAGTAAAACAAGATGTTTTGACATGAAAACATACAAAATAAGCCAGTTGGATTAGGTGAGAGGCCACACGTATCCACCTGGAGAATGTATGGGGCTTCAGATAGACCCAAAAGTGTAGAAATCACAATTATAAGGCAGTAGAGAAGGACGTGCTAAACAAAAAAAAACACAAGGAGCCAATTGGAATAGGTGGGTGACCTCCAATATCCACCTGGATCAATCCTCCCCCTTTAGGACCAGAAAAGGTGTTACGTTCCAGAACCATAAAGGAATATCTTATCAAATGGAAAAACCTTCCAAAAGAATATTCATCATGGGAGACCGAACAATTCTTCCGAAAATACCCAACACTACCCTTGCTTTGAGGACAAAGAAAAATCTTAAGAGTGTGGAAATGTTACAAACATAAAAATGATAATGATAAATACAACAATTATAATAATAATTAATATCATTTAATTAAATCAAGAGGCACATACCTCCCCACCTCGTGACCA
>ML781099.1:443350-534172 GCA_009831015.1 Picea engelmannii | reverse complement strand
AAGTATCTTGGTCCTGTGGAAGGGGGTTCGAGATTGGGATACTAGGTACTTGTGTAGTTGATGGGTTCTTTCCTTGACTTAGGGAAGATTTTGGTTGAGTCTCAACATAGGAAATAAGGATAATGGTTTCTTTCTCTAGGATAGTAGCTAGTGATTCAAAGTTATTTCTTGTGTGAGGGACTTTTAGGTTGGGATGGCTGGGAACTTTCTTTTGGGCCTTTCATTTTATTGGAACTTTTTCAAGTCCTATTGTTGGTTGTGGAGCCTGATTATCTTCCTGATCCATAGGTTTGTTTCAGCCATGTTTGGATCCCATTTCTTGATGGTGGGGTGTGGGGCGGGATTCCCATCCCCACTATTGTCATCAGGGGGGTCTAGGGGGGATTTGAGGGAAGCGACCCTGAAGTGAAATTTTAGGAAAATTTTCCTTGTAAAATATTGTAATTTTGTAGTCAATATGGGCCATTCATTATAAGGTCACGGATCTTACGAGATAAGTTATGTTAGGGTTTTTTTCCCTAGAAGGAAACCCTCTTTTCATTAGGTAATTGTATTGCAGTTGTGTATGTGTGTCAATATTGAATTATGAGAGAGGAGACTGTGAGAAAATGAAGAGTAAGTTGCAATGATTGAGCTGTAGGTTGTATCCCTTCATTTTGTTGGATAATAAAAAGGAAGGACCTACCAATTTCTCTATTGGATGTATTCCACACTGATTGAACCATGTATATCTATGTCTTTATTGTATTTTTTATATTTTGTGTTTTATTTACACATTTATTTTATTTTATTGCTCTGTGATCCTGTTTTTCTAACAACTTGTATTAGAGAGAAAGGAAACTTGCAGGAAAAGAGGGTTATTGGTTCAAGTGGGAGCAATGGAAGAAGATGGAAAGTTTAGGGTCGAGAAATTTAACGGCCAAAACTACGAATTATGGGAGATGTAAATGGAAGATTATTTATATCAGAAGGATATATTCCTACCATTGGGCGGAATAGAAAAGAAACCGATAGCTTCAAAAAAGAACTAGGAACAAAATGGTTGACTCTGGTAGCGTCAATGGATTTCAATATTTCAAAAGAAAAGACAACGAAGGATATGATGGATTCATTGGCTAAACTGTATGAAAAACCCTCGGTGTCTAATAACGTATTTCTAATGAAGAAATTATTTAATATGAAGATGTCAGAAGGTCGGTCTGTTGTTGATCATTTAGATGAATTTAATACGATTACTAATCATCCAAGTTATGTAAAAGTGGACTTTGATGATGAGGTTAGGGCTCTTTTAATCATGTTCTCATTGCCAGAAAGATGGAATGGCTTGGTCAATATTGTAATTAATTTTGTATCTGGTTCAAACACTTTGAAATTTGATGATGTTGTTGGTGTTATCCTTAGCGAGGAAATGCGACGGAAAATCACAAGTGATACATCAGGTAATGCATTGACCATGGAGAATAGAGGAAGACAAAAGGATAGATGAAAGGGCTCAGGGAACTGTCGGAATTCTAAGAATGGAAGATCTAAATCCATACTAGGAAAAATAGAGTGTTGGAATTGTGGGAAGAAAGGACATCTAAATAAACATTGTAGAGTTCCAAAGAAATAAAGAGATGGACAACAGGAGAAAAATAAGGAAGCAAATGTAACAGGTGATGTGGTACAAGATGCTTTGATTATTTTTGTAGATAATATTTCTCAGTCTTGGGTAGTAGATTCAGGGGCCTCATTTCATGCCACACTCCATATGAAACATTTTCAAGATTTTGTTCAAGGTAATTTTAGACAGGTTCATTTGGGTGATGATGCACCATGAAAAATTGTTGGAATGGGGAATGTACAAATAAAGAAAAAGAATGGAAACCAATGGTTGTTGAAAGAGGTAAGACATGTTCCATATCTAAGAAAAAATATAATTTCAATAGGGAAGTTGGAAAGTGAAGGTTGTATATCTACATTTATAGATAAGGTGTGGAAGGTCACCAAAGAATCACTGGTGATAGAAAAAGGAGAGAAGGTAGGTACATTGTATTTATGTACTGGTAATATTGACTCTTATATCTCTTTAACTTCTACAGGAGTGGATACAACAATGTGGAATCATAGGATTGGACACATGAGTGAGAAGGGGATGCAAATACTTCACAAAATAATTTTTTTGCCAGATCTTAAACAAGTTGATTTGTATTTATGTGAGCATTGTGTTTATGGAAAACAAAAGATATTCAAATTTATCAAAGCCAGAAAGGAAAATAAGAGTGAAAGGTTAGATCTTGTGCTTGCATATGTATGGGGACCAAATCATGTATCAACTCTTGGTGGCTCTCATTATTATGTTACTTTTATTGATGATGCAACAAGAAAAACTTGGGTTTATTGCATTCAACAAAAATATGATGTTCTTGACACTTTTAAGGAAAGATTTGGTTGAGAATGAGATAGGAAAAAGGTTGAAGTGTCTCAAATTATAAAATGGAGGGAAATATTGCAGCAAGGAGTTTGATGACTATTGTTCATACCATGGGATTCGTAGAGAGAAGAGAGTTCCAATAACACCACAAGAAAATGGTGTGTCATAAAATATGAACATGACAATCATGGAGCATGCAAGGAGTATGAGATTGCATGTAAGGTTTCCCTTACGGTTTTGGGCATATGTTGTAGATATTGTTGTTTACTTAATAAACTGAGGAGCTTCAAGTTATTTGGATGGAAAAATTCCAGAGGAGTCATGGATAGGTAAAAAGTTAAACTATTCATTTCTGAAGACTTTTGGTTGTGAGGCATTTTTCCATATTGATAAAAAAAATAGAACAAAGCTTGAAGAAAAATCCAAGAAGCGTACCTTTATTGGATATGGTGTTAATGATTTTGGTTATCACTTGTGGGATTATGAAAATTACAAAATCATTAGGAGTAGAGATGTCATATTCAATGAGAAGGTCATGTACAAAGATCAGTTGCAAGGAAAGAAACAAGAAAAATAAAAACCAGAATACACAGTGCTTGATGAGATCACTGAAAAAGAAACACCAACGATACCAGAAAATAAAAATGCACAACAACAAGAGCAATAAGTACTTAAAACTCCTGCAAGTGTTGCTAGAAGATCTACTAGGTTAAGTAAACCCCCTGAATGATGCTATCCTTCATTGTATTATTTATTGTTGATTGATTCTAGTGAACCAGAAAGTTATGAAGAGGCAATGCAGGTAGACACTAAAAAGAAGTGGGAGCAAGGCATGAAAGAGGAAATGGACTCCTTGGTAAATAACTAGAATTCAGACATGGTCCAGTTTCCTGTAGGAAAAAGTGCATTGCAAAATAAATGAGTTTACAGGTTGAAGGAAGAAGATGAAGGAAAAAATTGGTACAAGGCGAGACTTGTTGTAAAGGGGTTTGCACAAAAGAAAGGTATAGATTTTGATAAAATGTTTTCTCTTGTTGTTAAAATGACTTCAATAAGAACTATTTTAAGTCTTGTCATAGTAGAAGATTTTCATCTTGAATAGTTATATGTAAAAAAAAAAATTCTCATGGGGATTTAGATGAAGAGATTTATATCCAACAGTTGTAGGGGTATGAGGTCAAAGGGAAGGATAATTTGGTATTCAAGTTGAAGAAGAGCTTGTATGGCCTAAATCAAGCTCCAAGGAAATGGTATTTGAAGTTTGACAGGTTTATGATAGAAAAAGGTTATAGTAGATTCCATTATGATCACTGTGTTTATTTTAAAAGGCTAGAAAATGGAAGTTATATTGTCTTGTTATTGTATGTATATGACATGCTTGTTACAGGTGTTATCACTCCAAGAAACTCCTTAGGTTTGTAGACTAAGAATGCTTGGTAACTTAATAAATCATGAATAATGAAAGTGTGGATCAATGGGATAATAGAGAATAGCTAATGGGAAGACAACTCACAATGCAATCGAATGAAACAGTGCTTTTAGGAATCAATGACCAGATAGAGTAATATCAAAAGGTATGTAGAAAAATGATCTAGATAATCAAGTACAACAATGTGTAGGATCATACAAGCCAACAAGAATTCCTCTAGTTCAAGTTCATGAGCTTAATAAGAAATTAATAATTCTTAGAAGCTGAGCTAAACTGAAATAAAGTACAGAACATGGAATAGATGAAGGAATCTGTCATTAACAACAAAAGAAGACTGTCTTTCTATATTGAAAAATAAGTGTCTTAGTACAATAGCAAAAGAGTATCCAAAATTGAACCCCTGGTTCATGTTCTATCCTTAGCTTTATAGCTTTACAAAGCAGTTCTGAGATCCTGAAAACATGGATCACATAAGCTAAAAATAGTAAATCAAAATCTAGTTGCAAAAGATGTGGGATGATCCCCAAAAATGAGGTCAATACCAGATTTCCTAGTCATCCTCTCTTGTTGAGTTCTGGTGTAGTGCAGGATAGCCTCCCAAGGCTGAATGTTGACTCTCCAAGAGAGATAAATTCGAATCTGTTGATGTGAGAAAATGTCCTGATTTTCTGTCTTGGTCAAAGATGCCAAAAACCTTTGAAATACCTCCTCTTTTCATAATCTATCAAAAATGACTGTTGGATTTATCTTGATAATTCATCAAATGTTCATTAGAAGAGGTTTCAAACCTTTCCATCTCAAAAAACTTCAATCTGTGTAAAAACTCGATCATTCTGGACATGACAGGCTTTCGGTGGTTAACTTAGAAAACTCCTGAGTGAATTATCTACTGAAAGTCCTATTTTTCAGTGGTTAATGAACAATCGTCCTGTTTGCCTAAACCACCGAAACTTCATCTTTGAGAAAACTTCAAAATTTCAAAATGCTTACCTTAGATCCCTTTTTGATGTTCAAGATTTCTTGGATGAGGTAGCCCTTGTTCGTGCAGACCTACAAACTTCTACTGGCTGTGTGGAAGGATCTGGTGTGTCTACCATGGTCATAGCTAAGTTAGCCAGAGTATCTAATCCAGTTTTCTCCTGTGCTGGTGATTGAAACTCCTTTAACTTCAACCTTAGAATCCTTAGTTGTCTATACAGATTCATGTTTTCTCTAATCAATACCCTGTTTCTATCCTTAATCTTGTCATGCTTCTCTTTGAGGGTTTGGTTTGTTTTGAACATCTCTGCATTTCTGTTAGTTAGGTCTGTATTAGATTTTTTAATCACCCTTTCCAGGACTTCCATTTTGTAGACCTGTTGCAGGAGTTTGTTGATTTTTCATGATCTAGCCTTTTTGGGATTACTTGAAGAGGGTCCTGCCACTGATGGAATGTGTGCCTCAGTAGGAGTTGGTGAAGGCAAATTGGAACAATAGTCTGCACCCTATTCAGTCTATACATTATCTTGTGTCTCAATCAATTCTTGTTCTGGTTATGAATGGCTGTAAGGTAGATTTAAAGGGTTGTTTCTTGTAGAAGGGTCCTTAGACCGCTCACCTTCAAACTGCAGTTTTCTTTTGATACCTTTCTTCTTACTAGAGGATGATTTTATGGGATCTCTTGGTGGTGAGATACCTTTCCTTTTCCTATGACTAATTTTGGGAGTAACAATCTTTTTGCCACTGGTCTTCTTAGTTTCAGCCTCTGGTGGTTTTTCTGTTTGGAATTCATTCCAGAAAAGAAAGAAACCCCAATTAACCTGTTTCCTTTGCAGAGCTTCCTTGACAAGAAGAGTGATAAGCCCTTGGTGCAATAGTCTGCCAACAACCTTAGTAGGTTTGGATTTAACTTGTCTAGCCATTTTAGTAAGAGTCTTGTGGAAATAGAACGGTAGATTTATTATTTCTCTTCCTGTGAAGTGATTGAGAAGCTTAAAATGGTAAAACATTACTCTATTATACTGTCCCTCACAGGTAATGTAAACAAAAATTTTCTTTAGAAATGCTTTCCACTGAGGTTCTAGAAAGGACATTGGAATATCCTTCTTCCAAATCAAGTCTTTGTGAATGGGCAACAAATATGATCCGAATTCTATATTTGATGGCAATGTGGATTTAAACCAACAGTCTCCTATCCGTGGAAGACCTGTAAACTCTGCTATGGAAGCCTCATCTATGATAAACTCTTCTTTCCCTATATTGGCATACCTTCCATCATATGCAATTGCAAAAGCTTCAGCTACTTGTTGATGAAAACTGGTCAATTTTTCACAGTATGTGAATACCCCCGCTTGTTTGAAAAAATCTGCTACCTCTGGGTGTGCCTCCAAGTACCAAACCCCATCTACCTCAGACTTGAACACTGGCCCTGCTTTCGACATTGATCAATATTCTCTGTACCTGCGACTATGGGAAACTTAATGTCCAGGGAGACAAAGGTTCTAGAACTTAGGAACACTAAGGGTATAATTCAGGGAAGAACCGGTGGGACAGGATGACACAAAATTCGGATCACTGAACTCAAACACTAAACAAGTTTCGAGTGATAATTTGACTGAGGGCATGCTGAAATTTTAGATTTTCGGTGGTGAATTTATTTTAAAACAAGACGAGTTTTGGACTTGCCTGATAAGTGTCCCTGGCTTGCTTTACTCTTGAGTGATCGCTGGACTCTAGTGGCACTTTGACTATCACCAAGAGAAACGGGTATTGGATCTCTGCAAATACGTTCAATTGATGAAACTATGAACTCGCAATTATCTCAGAAATCTCTGGAATTCAAAATGATACTGAATGAGGATTTAATGAGGGATTAACGGGATCATGATGGATCATGTACTTGCAACTAGAAATGGAGGGAGGTTTCATGATCATCATGCATGAATTTTAGTGACACCACCGTGTCTAGATTTTTAAAATACAATTGCGGCTGAAAGGACAGCAAGAGCTTCAGATCTTCGGATAGACACCATCAGCGCACGCATAACTTCCGACTTGATGAGCTTTCAACGGTTGCATTTCATCATTGCGCCAACTTGACAGTTGGCTTGTGCGAAAGCACAGGATTTCCATTTTTACCGTTGAAACGCTTTTGGTAGTTAACCGCACTCTTGCTTTGACCTTTTAACTGTCGGGAACAAAAGATTTCGGTGGTTAATGAGCGCATGTCGGGCTCGCCTAAACCATCAAAACCTGAGATTCTGACCTTTGCTTGACCAAACCAAATCCAAAATTTCTTTTGGGCTTATTTACAGAATGCAAACTTTCTAACCTACTTAGTAAAATTTAGGAATAAAATTTAGACAACAACCTATCACCTCAAAAAGAGAATTTTCTACCAATTTATTTGAGGAGACATGACTGGCTCCTATTGGGGATGAATGTCTCCCTGTGAGGTTTCAAAAACCATAAAATCAATGCCTTTCCTGAAAAAGAAAATAAACAAAAACTATCTGCTAGTGTTTCCATTGGGCATGGAGTTATTCAAAGTAGAAACTAAGACTAACATTACAATGTCTAGGCTTCATAGCGTTAGACAAAATAGAGTTTTAAAAATCGCCCGTTTACCGGGCCACCGAACACTTCTTCACCTGAAAGATTTTGGAGAACAAAGATATTGTTTTGCTGCACCGATGTTATGATGAAAGGACCTGTCCAGAGAGCCTCATATTTGTCATGTTTTCCCTTCTCTTGCCTTGCTGCATCCCACTTTAAGACTAAATCCCCTGTTTTGAAGACATCTGATTTGAATTTCTTGTTGAAGATCTCCTTGATTTTTTCTTGATGTAATTCTGTTTTTTGCAAAAGCTACTCTCTATCTTGCTGTAGCTCTACCAAATTATGAATTCTCTGAGTCAAATCACTTGGTTCAGAATCAGTTTCTTGTAAAACCTTTGCAACCAACAATGCAAGTTGAACAGGAAATATGGCTTCAGTACCATATACCAACTTGAAAGGAGATGTACCAATTGATTTCTTACATGTAACCTTGTCAGCCCACAAAGCAAACTTCAACTTGGAATCCCAGCCTCTGGCATTTTTTTCAAGCAACTTCTTTATAATTCTGACTAAACTCTTGTTGGATGACTCAACTAAGACATTCCCTTGCAGATAGTAAGCAGTGGAATTTACCAGCTGAATTCCCATCTCTTCACACAATTTGACCAAGTGTTTATCTTTGAATGCAACATTATCAGTGACTATTCTCTTAGGGCAGCCAAATCTAGCAAATATTTTTTCTTGCAGAAAATTTATGATGACAATATGATTGGTGTTCCGAGTGGGAATAGCCTCAATCCACTTCGTAAAGTAATCGGTGGCAACAAGGATCCACTAGTGCTGACCACTAGAGGGCGGGTGAATTTCACCTATGAAGTCTAGGCCCCACTGCTGGAAAGGCCCTGTGACCACTATAGGTTTGAGGGGAAGAGACTTCAGTTGTTGTTTACCTTCAAATCTTTGACACTTGTCACATGCTCTCACAAACTCACACACATCTAAAAATAAGGATGGCCAGTAGTAACCAGATATTAAGATTTTATGTGTAGTGGTTTTCCAATAGTGATGTCCCCTGCATTCGCTATTATGGATTTCAATCATGACCTTAGCTGCTTCTTCTTAGTTTATGCACCTCAACAATAAACCTATTGGATTTTTCCAGAACAATAAGTTGCCATTGATGCAGAAATTTATGGATTTGAGCTTCAAAGCCCTTCCTTGTGTCTTTTTCAAATCTGATGGGACTAATAAAGTTTGCAGAAAATAAATAATGTGACTGTACCATTTGCAATCAACTAGGTGAGCTGATACCTGCATTTTTTCACCTTCCTTATCTTCTGAAAAATCTACCTTATGTTTCGGGGGAATTTTGACTGCCTTATTAAGCTCTAAATCCAAATCTGATTGTACCATTGGAAAGATTAGGATCTGTATATGTCAATCGACTATTTGAGCATGCAAAACGGACATTCCACGGCTGAGAAAAATTGATTTTTCCCAAAGAAGATTATTTCTGGAAAATCTGACTTCGGTGGTTAACTAGTAGCCTGTTAACCACTAAAAAGCTCTACTTTCGGGGGCTAATGAATTCCTACGGGTTCGMTTAARGCACCAAAACCTGTAATTTCTATTTCTTGAAAAGAAGATCAAATGCAATGTTTATTTTGAACTTATTTACAAACAACAAGCTTTCAAATAAGCCTAGAAAAAATTTCAAATAAAATTTTCAAGTATTTTCTATCACCTAAAATGACAAAACTTGATGGTGCTATTTTAGGAGATAACAACTGGCTCCTACTCGGGGATGGAATCCTCCCAGTGAGGTTCCAAGTACAAGCAAACCTGTGCTTGTCCATTTAACCTGAAAAATATGCCACCTGCTCAACAATCATTCACGATTTGTATTGTGTCTAGTCCATTGGGCTATGGAGTCATCTGGCCTGATCAACTTATCTTCAAAAAACCTATAGCCTGTTGTGCTTATTCAACCAATAAGTGAAAACAATCTAAGTTCTCATATAAAGAACTTATTCTTCTTCCTATCCCTACTGCTAACCAACTGTACTGGCTCTTGTCAAGTGAAGTCATGCTTCCAATGAAGCCATGTCGGGAACTGATTTACTAACATGATGCTAGATCTTGACCCGAAAAATAAAGGAAGCCATATCATTCAGAAAAGAGGTTTGAATAGATGATAAGGACAATCTTCTTCTGAACAAAATGCTTTAACACATTTGTTGCTCATAGATTCGAAATAGTTATCAACGGGGTCATAAATGTCAAAAAGAAATACCTCTTTGAACTGCCAATCCAAATGACTGTATTGCAACTGCTAATTGCTTTCACTGGTCTCAATGTTGAATGTAATCCATTTTTCTTCTGTAGAAAAAGAATGCAAACCCAATTGCTGATCTGAACTTATCTTCTCTTCTTCACCATCACTAGTCTCAATGTTGACAATAGACCGCTCATCCTCTATCAGAGAGTTATATAAGAAGCACTGTTGATCTGAAATTTTTAGCTCATCTCCTTCCTGCAAATATCTGTTGCAAACTGCCTTCATCTGTAAACCAAAAAATTGAGAGCTGCCCTCAACATCTACTGTGGATTCAACACTGTCTTTCGCTAATGTGTCAATCTGATAATCACTTTTGGGGTTTTCAAAGGGGACAATCTCATCTTCATGACAACCTAAATAAGTAGATGCATTTGATACAATGTCAAAAGCATCAATGCTATGTTTATCCATCCGAAGATCACCAATATTTTGGTCACAATGATAGATTTCCCCTGTTGCAACACACTCTTCGAAGACATCATTAGCCACATCATGTATACATTTTTGATCATCTCTCTATGTAGCTAAAGAAACCAACTCTTCAACTTCATAACAATCAGATTTAAGGATGGTAAGAGAGTATTTAGTTTCTTTATAATCCATTTGTAGTTCATGTTGATGGGAAAACACAACATCTTGAAGATCATTAACGGGCTATGGAATATTATGAGGGGGAGCTCTTTCTATATTTACATCTTCAAGCTTACAATGTAATTCATATTCATCACAACAATTATCAAATGCAAACTCTTCTGAAAAATACCTTTTGCAGTGCTCAGTGAATGCTTTGTGAAAATCTTTCAATGATGAAATGCTAGAAGGAGGTAAAGAAAAATACCACTGACGTGCATCACCATACAATGAAAACATGAACATATTCATACGAACATCTTCATGTTGTAGATCTAATAGATCCATGCACTCATGAAACTTGATGAGGTGTTATGTAGGGTTGTCTTCTTTGCTCTCTTTGAAGCTAGGAAGAAAATATCCCCATTCCGACATATTAGGTACTAGATGTGGGAAACCAGGAACTAAAGAGAAGTCAAGAGGTGAAAACCTCCGAGCCAAAAGAGAAGCAAACGATTTTGACATTTGAATATCGTGGAGTCGCCACTGAATCCATCCTTCATGGAGTCGCCAGATAGATGATTACAACCAATGTATTGTCCAACCTTTGTCTATCATCAAAGATCAGATCTTTGTTGTCTCCAAGGGAATCTGAGCTTCGATCTCCTCTCCCCGACAACGACGCCAATTTTTTATCACTCCAAGAAACTCCTTAGGGTTGTAGACTAAGGATGCTTGGTAACTTAATAAATCATGAATAATGAAAGTGTGGATCAATGGGATAATAGAGAATAGCTAATTGGAAGACAACACACAATGCAATCGAATGAAACAATGCTTTTAGGAATCAATGACCAGATAGAGTAATATCAAAAGGTATGGAGAAAATTGATCTAGATAATCAATTACAACAGTGTGTAGGATCATACAAGCCAACAAGAATTCCTTTAGTTCAAGTACATGAGATTAATAAGAAATTAATAATTCTTAGAAGCTGAGCTAAACTGAAATAAAGTACAGAACATGGAATAGATGAAGAAATTTGTCATTAACAACAAAAGAAGACTCTCTTTCTATATTGAAAAATAAGTGTCTTAGTACAATAGCAAAAGAGTATCCAAAATTGAACGCCTGGTTCATGTTCTATCCTTAGCTTTATAGCTTTACAAAGCAGTTCTGAGATCCTGAAAACATGGATCACATAAGCTAAAAATAGTAAATCAAAATCTAGTTGCAAAAGATGTGGGATGATCCCCAAAAATGAGGTCAATCCCAGATTTCCTAGTCCTCCTCTCTTGTTGAGTGTTGGTGTAGTGCAATATAGCCTCCCAAGGCTAAATGTTGACTCTCCAAGAGAGATAAATTCAAATCTGTTGATGTGAGAAAATGTCTTGATTTTCTGTCTTGGTCAAAGATGCCAAAAACCTTTGAAATATCTCCTCTTTTCATAATCTATCAAAAATAACTATTGTATTTATCTTGATAATTCATCAAATGTTCATTAGAAGAGGTTTCAAACCTTTCCATCTCAAAAAACTTCGATCTGTGTAAAAAATCGATCATTCTGGACATGACAGGATTTCAGTGGTTAACCTAGAAATCTCCTGAGTGAATTATCTACCAAAAGTCCTATTTTTCAGTGGTTAATGAACAATCGTCCTGTTTGCCTAAACCACCGAAACTTCAGCTTTGAGAAAACTTCAAAATTTCAAAATGCTTACCTTAGATCCCTTTTTGATGTTCAAGATTTCTTGGATGAGGCAGCCCTTGTTCGTGTAGACCTATGAACTTCTACTGGCTGTGTGGAAGGCTCTGGTGTGTCTACCATGGTCGTAGCTAAGTTAGCTAGAGTATCTAATCTAGCTTTCTCCTGTGCCGGTGATTGAAACTCCTTTAACTTCAACCTCGGAATCCTTAGCTGTCTATATAGCTTCATGTTTTCTCTAATCAATACCCTGTTTCTATCCTTAATCTTGTCATGCTTCTCTTTGAGGGTTTGGTTTGTTTTGAACAGCTCTGCATTTCTGTCAGTTAGGTCTGTATTAGCTTTTTTAATCACCCTTTCCAAGACTTCCTTTTCGTAGACCTCTTACATGATTTTGTTGATTTTTCGTGATCTAGCCTTTTTGGGCTTACTTGAAGAGGGTTTTTCCACTGATGGACTGTGTGCCTCAGTAGGAGTTGGTGAAGGCAAATTGGAACAATAGTCTACACCATGTTCAGTCTTCACATTATCTCGTGTCTCAGTCAATTCTTGTTCTGGTTCTGAATTGTTGTAAGGTAGGTTTAAAGGGTTGTTTCTTGTAGCAGGGTCCTTAGACCGCTCACCTTCAAACTGCAGTTTTCTTTTGATACCTTTCTTCTTACCAGAGGATGGTTTTATGGGATCTCTTGGTGGTGAGATACCTTTCCTTTTCCTATGACTTCTTTTGGTAGTAACAGTCTTTCTGCCACTGGTCTTCTTAGTTTCAACCTCTGGTGGTTTTTTTGTTTGGAATTCATTCCAGAAAAGAAAGAAACCCCAATTAACCTGTTTCCTCTACAAAGCTTCCTTGACAAGAAGAGTGATAATCCCTTGGTGCGATAGTCTTCCAACAACCTTATTAGGTTTGGATTTAACTTGTCTAGGCATTTTAGTAAGAGTCTTGTGGAAATAGAACGGTAGATTTATTATTTCTCTTCCTATGAAGTGATTGAGAAGCTTAAAATGGTAAAACATTACTTTGTTATACCATCCCTCATAAGTAATGTAAACAAAAATTGCCTTTAGCAATGCTTGCCACTGAGGTTCTAGAAAGGACATTGGAATATCCTTCTTCCAAATCAAGTCTTTGTGAATGGGCAACAAATATGATTTGAATTCTATATTTAATGGCAATGTGGATTTAAACCAACAGTCTCCTGTCCATGGAAGACTTGTAAACTTTGCTATGGAAGCCTCATCTATGATAAACTCTTCTTTCCCTATCTTGGCAGACCTTCCATCATATGCAATTGCAAAAGCTTCAGCTACTTGTTGATGAAAAATGGTCAATTTTTCACAGTATGTGAATACCCCCACTTGTTTGAAAAACTCTGCTACCTCTGGGTGTGCCTCCAAGTACCAAACCCCATCTACCTCAGACCTGAACACTGGCCCTGCTTTCGACATTGATCAATATTCTCTGTACCTGCGACTATGGGAAACTTAATGTCCAGGGAGACAAAGGTTCTAGAACTTAGGAACACTGAGGGTATAATTCAGGGAAGAACCGGTGGGACAGGATGACACAAAGTTCAGATCACTGAACTCAAACACTAAACAAGTTTCAAGGGACAAATTGACTGAGGGCATGCCGAAATTTTAGATTTTCGGTGGTGAATTTATTTAAAAACAAGACGAGTTTTGGACTTGTCTGATAAGTTGCCCTGGCTTGCTTTACTCTTGAGGGATCGCTGGACTCTAGTGGTGCTTTGACTATCACCAGAAAGAAATAGGATTTGGATCTCTGGAAATACGTTCAATTGATGAAACTATGAACTCGCGATTATCTCAGAAATCTCCGGAATTCAAAATGATATTGAATGAGGATTTAATGAGGGATTAACGGGATCATGATGGATCATGTACTTGCGACTGGAAATGGAGGGAGGTTTCGTGATCATCATGCATGAATTTTAGTGACACCGCCGTGTCTAGATTTTGAAAAGATAATTGCGGCCAAAAGGACAACAGGAGCTTCGGATCTTTGGATAGACACCATCAACGCGCGCATAACTTTCAAGTTGACGAGATTTCGGTGGTTGCATTTCATCATTGCACCAACTTGACAGCTGGCTCATGCAAAATCACGGGCTTTCCATTTTTACCGTTGAAACGCTTTCGGTAGTTAACCGCACTCTTGCTTTGACCTTTTAACTGCCGGGAACAAAAGCTTTCGGTGGTTAATGAGCGCCTGTTGGGCTCGCCTAAACCACCGAAACCTGAGATTCTGACCTTTGCTTGACCAAACCAAATCCAAAATTTCTTTTGGGCTTATTTACAGAATGCAGACTTTCTAACCTACTTACAAAAATTTAGGAATAAAATTTAGACAACAACCTATCACCTCAAAAAGCAAAATTTCTACCAATTTATTTGAGGAGATAACAACAGGGTCTAACATGTAGGATATATAAATGTGCTAAAAAATAAATTACCTAATTCATTTGCGATGAAGGATTTGGGTGCTGCAAAGAAAATCCTTGGTATGAGAATAAAAAGGGACATGAAAAATCACAAATTGAAATTGTCTTAGGGTGAGTACATAGAGAAGGCGTTGGAGAGGTTTAGAATGTAGAATGCAAAACCAGTTAGTACACCATTGTCCAGCCATTTCAAATTAACCAAGGAAATGTGTCCCAAGACACAAGAGCAGATAGAATACATGTACATGGTCCCTTATTCATCAATAGTTGACATCTTGATGTATGTTATGTTGTGCAGAAGACCAGACATTGCACATGCAATGGGAGTTGTGAGCAGATATATGAACAATTCATGTAAAAACAATTAGGAGGTAGTAAAGTGGACTCTCATGTATTTGAGAGGTACTGCTACTCATGCATTATGTTTTCAAGGTTCAAACATTTTTCTACAGGGATATGTTGATTCAGATATGGCTGGTGATAACGATAGAGGGAGGAGCACCACAGGGTATGTTTTTACTGTAGGTGGAACAAAAACAAGTTAGATTTAAAAACTACAAAAGGTTGTTGCACTTTCAACAATGAAAGCAGAGTATGTTGCTTCTATAGAGGCTAGTAAAGAGATTATTTGGTTCCAGAGGTTTATGGAGGAATTGGAAAAAAAGAAGGAGAATAGTAGGTTGTACTATGACAGTGAGAGTTCCATTCATACTGCAAAGAACTCGGCCTTCCATTCTAAGACTAAGTATATACAACTCGGGTACCATTTCATACAATCCGTCTTGGAAGATGGACAATTGAAGTTGGAAAAGATACATAGTAGCCATAATCCTACAAACATGTTAACAAAGGTAGTAACAAGGGAGAAACTGAGTTCCTTCTTTGTTCAGTTGGACTTCAAGAATGAAGGTGGAGATGATAAATTTTCCAGGTCCAATTTGGATCATAGTCCAACAGGTACATCAACAGTGGAGTTGTTGTGATCAATATCTAAGTGGGAGATTGTTGGTTGTGGAGCATGATTATCTTCTTGATTCAGAGGTTTGTTTTAGTCATTTTTGGATCCCATTTCCTAACGGGGGGGTGTGGGGGGGATTCCCCCCCCCACCACTATTTTCGTTAGGGGATCCATGATGATTTGGGAGAAGTCCCTCCGAAGCGAAATTTTGGGAAACATTTCCTTTTAAAATATTGTAATTTCGTAGTCAATCTGGACCATTAATTATGAGGTCACATATTTGACGGTAGAAGTTACGTTAGGTTTTTTTACCCCATAAGGAAACCCTATTTTCATGAGGGAATTGTATTGCGGTTGTGTATGTGTGTGAATATTGTATTTTGAGAGAGGAGACTATGAGAAAAATAAGAGGAAGTTACAATGATTGAGTTGTAGGTTGTATCCCTTCATTTTGTTAGATAATAAAAAGGAAGGACATGTAAATTTCTCTGGTGGACATAGCCCACACTAGGTGAACCACATATATCTATGTCTCTATTATATTGTGTATCTTATGTGTTTTATTTCCACATTTGTTTTATTTAATTTCTCTTCGATCATGTTTTTCTAGCACCTACATCATCCTTTTCTGGTTGAGGTTTGGGAGGATATGGTTTCTTATTTTGAGGGAAATATTGGAAAATTTTCCCATGAGCATGGGATTTTCTACATCGAAAGGGAATGTTCTCATAATATAAGGTCTGGAGCCAATCTACGTCCTTGCATCTGAAGCAAATTGATGTTGGAAGAGATTTGGAGACATTAAGGTATACACAAATCCGGGAGTAGGAAGTATATCAACCTTGAAGGGTAGCCTTTGTTATTCATACAAAGGATCCTAGGGTATTTACAATACCTTCTAGAATTTTTTAGCACCAGTACTCCTGCAGAAGTGAGTATATCTGATCCAAACTGGAGCTTCAGTGAAATCTTCTTTTTCAAGGCTAAAGTTTTCTTTCCATATCTACATGTATAGACCAATAGAGTTAAATAAATGCATGCCGCCTTGGAAAACACGTTCTCAGTCTTCAGCTAAGTAGAAATTGTTGTGAAGAAGCCTTTTGAACCCAGTTTGAGGGATACATACCCTTTTGTCTTCCATCGGGTTTTGATCCACCATAAGATTCTTTTTTCTGATGTCCAAAGGCCCATGAATTTGCATATGAGGGCGTGGTCTTGCATATATTTAATATCTTGACCTAGGAGAGGAGACATGATTTCGTACTGTGGGATTTCCTATGATTGTGGGATACTATTCGATGGGATTTTCTTCTCATCATTTGAGTTCAGTTGATTCTGAGCTAGGAGCGGTTCCGAGCTTTTTGGATCCTCCTTTGTCTATTTTGTTTCCATCAGGATGGTTGAATTAGGGTAATAGGAATGGCAGTTGGTTGATGAGGTGGTCGATTGTTGCCGACCACCATGTTGTAGAAGGTGGGGGTGGCTCATCCTTGAGTGGAGGCTGTCATTCCTGGTTCAACAGTGCAATACAAGGTGGAAAAGTTGCAGAGCCTAAAATTTGCCTCACAGATAGTGTTCTAGTGCCACATATATTCATAGTTACAATGAGCCTCTTATATTTTGTCTCAAGTTCCAAAGACTCCAAATCCATAAACATAAATAATTTTTTAATCATCTAGCATGGGATGCAATGATGAATGAATAACTTCGGTCCTTGGTGGCATATGAGACTTAGCATATAGTCCCTCTTCCAAAAGGAAGAAAACTTGTTAGATGTAAATGGGTTTACAAGAAAAATTATGCCACATATGGTAGTGTTGAGTCTTGACAAACACCAATCCTGGTTAGTTTCATAAGGATTTTTAAAAGTAGAAATGTTAACTATATTGAAACATTTACCCCCATTACTAAAATTAATTCAATCCACCTTTCTCTTTCCCTCACAACTTCATATCAATAGGAGGTCCATCAAATGGATGTCAAATCCACCTTCTTGTGTGGGTTTTTGTAAGAATAAATTTATATGGAAAAACCTCCTAAATTTGTTCAATGTAACTCCAATATTTGTTTCCACCTCATGATATCCCTCTATGGCCTCAAGTAATATCCGACTTTAGTGTTTCTATATGAAAATTTGACCCTAATGGCTATAAGGAGACCATCTTCTCCTACTTGTACTTTATGTTGATGGTATTATACTCAAAATAGCATCCCAGTACTTCTAACCCCTGTGAAATACCACCTTAATAAGAAATTTGAAATGATAACTTCAGACACTTGCACTATTTTCTTGGACTCCTTTTGATGGGTATAGATGCACAGGTTTCAAAAGAAAGGGTTAAACCCAGTGAAGAGGCATAATTAGACTCTTCCCTATTTTATGTGGAATAATTCTCTAGATCTATGGCTTGGCATCCTTTGGATGAACTTTATTGTGTATTTTATTTTAAATTTTATTTTAAAGGTTTTTTGTAGATGGACAACCATAGTTGCACGAAACTGCTCCCAACATTTCCAACATCTCCGAAACTCATTCTTGGCATTCTGAGAGCTTGGGAACTAGTAGGGAATGTCCACAATTGGATGGTAACTATTTTGGGAACTTGGGAGCGTTTTAGGAGCTTCGACACCAATAAAATGGGAGCTTGGGAACTAGTTTCTGAAATAGAGAGCTTTAAATTAAAATTATATTAAATTAAAATGTAAATAATTTTATTCCATTATTACAAATACATAATTTATTTCAAATATTTTCATTATATTTACTTAAAATATCACTATAAAGCAAGACTAAACTACACTAAATATTATTAAGTATTTTTTTTTTAATACTACTCACTTTATAGTTGTGGATATAGATTTTTTTTAATGCATACGTATTTTTCTTCAAGCCCAGACTAAACATGAAAGTAGAATAAATCAATACCCTATAAATTTACATTGTGTGGTGGTATCCTCTACGAAGTCCTAAATTTTAATACAAACTATACAATTATATCCAATCTTCTTTTGTGATTTGTGTGCAACTCTTCCCTAGTAGTTTGTATCTTTCTCTCTCTCATACACTTCAGAATTATTCAACCTAATAATTTGATGCTCTCACTCCCCTTTATTTTATAAATTTGTTTAATAAAAGGAAATTCGTATTAAACCTTTCCTTGTTGCTCCTTCTAGATTAGATTTTCTTTGTACAAACTTGATAATTGCATACTTAACTCCTCTAGTTTGAATTCTTTTGAGAATAAATCTCTTTTAATTTGAGTATTTATTTTATCTTCATCTAATACCCCATCCAAAAAAATGGACACTAATCCGTGTGTTTTTTATAGTACTTTACCTAATTCTATAGAATGGAAATCTTCTTCTCCAAATTTTGGATGTATGTTGCCTCTGATATAGCTTTATCAATAGTTTCATGGGAAATAACCAGTCTAGTGGATAGTATACCAGTTAGTCTATACTTTTTGGTGTCAACAATATTCTCTTTAGTAGTAGATAGAATGGTATTATCTAGATCAATATTTTTTATTTTTTGAGTTTTCTTAACTATGGATTTTTTTTTTTGTTATAAGCATCGAGTTCAAAGTCAACCACTTCTTGCAATGGATCTAGTATATGCTAATCATCCCAAGATATTATATTCTCCATGCTACTAGGTGTGATGGCTTGTTCCATATAAACCTCCTTTCCCTTATTTATACTTGGTTTTGCATTACCAAGTCTTCCATTATAAGATTCATGAAATTGCTAGGAGGAGGTGCAACCAGTTGCTATGTTTTCTCCAGGTTTTGATGAAAGGGTTGTTGTTCTTATGAAGTTTCAATATTCTCTGTATAGTTTCCTTGAAATTTATATAAATATGATTTATATTGATCAAGTTATTCATACACTACCTTTTCCTTAGATTCCTCTTCCTTTATAGCCTTTTTTAGTGCTTCAAGCCTTTCCGTTTCCTACCTTATTTTTTATTTTATTTTTATTTGTTTATTTATTTTTATGTCTGATGAAATCAACAACTAGTTGGACATGTACTCGTGTTACACGTGGTTATTTTATCCAACTGCTACCACTATGACCTCCAGGTGTGGCCACGATGCCCCTTACGCGGCACATAGGGTAAGTCGGGGGGATTTGAACTCGAAACCTCATGGAACTTCATATCATGACACTTGCCAATTGAGCTGCCCCCCCGGGGGCTTCCTTTTCCTACCTTGCAACTTCTTATTTTTTCTTTTATTATTATTACTTCCTGATCCTCTAGCTTGTAATTTTTGTTCAAGATCCTTCTTAGGCTTCTCAAGTTCAATCAATAACCTTTATTCTTCCTCTCTTTTTTCTCTTTACTTCTTCCTATTCATCTTTTATTCTTAAGTCTTCTTCCTATCTAAGTATTTCTTCTTTAGCCTTGTTTTCTTCTTCCTCCTCCCTTTTGAGCATTCTTTATACTTTAGCTATTTTATATTTATCCTTTCCATATGATCATCATAGGACATGTTGTGGAAATTAGTAAAATATTTTGACTTTATCCTAATTTTCACCTCCTTCCAAGTGATCACATATTCATAGGGGAGTTCATGATCCCACTATTCATGTGCATATGGCCATGTGATGGAAACTATTAGATTGTGTTTGGCCACTAAGCCCAAGGGGTCATGCCTTATAAATTTACCTTATGGAAACTCGCATTCTGGCATAGCATTTTCTTCCTTCCTTCCTTCCTTGGAATTCAATAAACCATAATGACCAATGTATATATTGTAAGGGATGAAGATTTTGTTTCTTTCATCCTTTGCTAGTGCGGCACTAAATCCTTGTAAAATTGTTTGACAGGAAATATCTCCCAATATTATCCTATTTGGGACATACTTTGATAGCATATGGGGAGGAGCAGGTACCCCATAGGTTCTTAGGTAGGTAAAATCTTCTTGTAAGTACCAATATCCAAAACTCTTGAGAAACCTCATGGCATCCCTTCTCAACCTAGGACATTCCTTGCAAATGATTAGTTTGTCTAAAGGTGAAAGGAAAATGTCACATAATTGAGCATGACTTTTCTTATACTTCTTACCCCACATCAAGGATGATTTTAAGGATGAAAATTTATTTTAAAATGTAGAAACATGGGCGAATCTTAGTAATCCTTCATATTCCAACTATAAATGTTTAGCGATATTTTTGTGAAAATGTTCAAATTTCTAAGGATTTTATATAGTTTGTATAAAACTTTGGCGTTTTTTAAGGTAAAATAATTTTATCCTATAGAATTTGGGAGAATCATTTTTAGAATAATGAAGATCTCTTTTTGGGAGAATCATTTTTAGAATAATGAATCTCTTTTTGGGAAAAACCATGGAAAATTAGCCCATGAGCGAAATTTAGCCTCTAAAATCATCCTTGTCCCACATTATTTGACAATAAACATGCACATGGGATTCTAAGATCTGCCAAATCCATTTTATTCATGGGAAAATAATAGTGATACATACACAGGGGCTTCACCTTGTTGGTCAATATCTTATCACGTTCATTCCTAAAGGGGGTTTTTTAATTGTGAAAAATAAGGTCAATATATTGTAGGTATTAGTGGGAATGCAAAGTATGGGGGGATTTATAAGTATTGGGGGGCATAAAAGTGGGTATCTAGGAAAAATAGGGGGTTTTATTATTGGAAATATGTTTTTGGAGGGGGTCCAACAAAAGGATTTGGGTAGGTATTTATTAATATCTAGTGAAATTAGGGGTATTATTTAATATCCCATGAATGCGCGTGCTATGTCATAGGTTCATAGAGTGAAGACCCTATGGGAACATATAACATCCATCATATATGAATCCATATAAAATGTGGGAAAAACCCTCACTCTGGATCTATCTTTTTTTCCTATATCTATGGATCTATTTAGTGAATGAGATACTATAGTAGCCTAATTAAACACACTTCGAATAGTGATAACAATATATACCAATGGTACCCAAGAATCCTTGAAATGAATATAATTTTTCTCTCCATAGAGTATGCATATGAGATACATTGCATAAATATATGGATCTCTTAAATTCACTATGACATATATCCCTTCTATTTTACCAAATAACTTCTTGTCCTCTACCCACCAGCTTGTTAGGATGTTTTTAATGTCATGTTCCTTGCATAATTGTTTCATAAATATAGTAATCATGTGCTTTTATGGCTCATGCAACTTGTAATATTTCTCAATCTTAGAGGATTAATATGATCCAATACATCTTCCCTCATCATTAAGAATTGTTTTGGTTGTAAACATTCTCACACAAGAATATAGTTACAAAGAATAAACTAAATTTCTAAGCACAATAATCTAGTTTCTAAGAAGAAAGAACACTTGCAAGCATGAGACCAAAAAGAAAGAAGAAAGAATGAACTATTGGATTTATTAGAATGAATTGATTTACAATGAGTGATATGTACATATGCACATACATACATACATACATATGTACATGTATGTACACACACACACACACACACACACACACACACACACACACACACACACACACACATAGAGAGAGAGATAACTCTCCATGAGAGAAGAAGTGTGCACTAGGGTTAGGGACTCCTTGTGCATGCACATGCGACTCCAAAATTGACGAGAAATATGTGGAGTTAAATAGCCAAAAATGGAGTTGATTAGTTATAAATGGAGTTGGCTATAATTGGAATTAGAACTTCCAAAAATGCGACTAGTAGTAAGTGGAGTTAGTTGGCTAATAATAGATTTAAATGTGCACAAGTAAAAACTCATGCATGCTAAATTAAAATCCATAATTGAAGTGACTAAAAATGAAACTAAAAGTGAATGATACTCTAGTGGAATACTGCACTTGTTTAGGAGGGAAATATTCCCATACAAGGAGGAATATGTGAAGTGCACTTTGGTCCTTGTCATTGTCATTTTACTGCCATGTCACTACCACTTGATAAAAATAGACCTATTATAAATAGATACTTGCTAAAAATAGACATGTTATAAATAACCATGCTACAAATAGTCATGCTATAAATAGACATGCTAAAAGCAGAAGTCCCCTTAATAGTAGGAAAATATGGAAAATGTGCATGTACACTAACATTGGTATCTACATTAGTATGTGTAATAATTCGTTCTACTACTTGTGAGCAAGGAATTATGGGATTCCTTGCTACAACAAAGTGGATATGAGACATTCTAATATTGATGAACATCATGTCATAAATATTCCTTATGTTTGGGTCACTAGGAAGAATCATGTTAGGGTAATCTTCCTCCTTGATCCTTATATAAATTTCTCCCTAGCTTAGAAAGGGGATTTGAGGAACAATTTGATATTTTGTATCTTTAAATATTTGTTTCAAAAGCTCAATATCTATCTTTAATAGTAGGATTACAAGGAAAAACTATTCAAGGGTAGATTCCATCTTAGTGTCGAATTGCTCCATAGGTTTATTGATAGGTGTATTTCCTTTTGGTGATTTCTTTTATGTTCTAGATGGAGTCCTTCATGGAGGCATGCTATCTAAAGAATTAAAAATGAATATGCCATTACAAATCTTCTTATTTTTCTACAGATTCTATAGTTTCCTAATCTATTCAACATTTTGTCAAAGAAAAATCATGCTTTTAGAAAGAAATTTTTTTTTTCTTTATCTTTTAGCTCATTCAAAAAGTGATTTTAGTAAGAAACTTGAAAAATCAAGTTTTCTGGAAATTACTTGGAGAATTTGAGTAAAATTATTCCAGACTTGAAAATTCAACTAGTACTTAGATCTTTATAATATGTAAGCACTGAAGAATTGTGAGAAAAGTGTTGGATGAAAAGTTAGATACGAACTCCGATGAACATAACAAAAATGATAATTTTTGGTGGAGATATAAAATATTTAAGAAAATCCAATAGTGAACTTGGTAAATAATTCACTTAAGCAATAAAAGGTCCAAAAGAATTATGATAATTGTGAAATGGATGAGAAAACTTTGATTTTATATAAATAATTTTGAAATCCTGATGATAATGGTTCATATGTGCATATGATTTAGTTGGTTTATACTATTTGATTATGATGGGACACTTTATCTACCCAATCTATAAATATTAATGGTGACTCAATGTATCTAATGATTATTGGAGATATTTTATACTTTATTAGTCCCTATCCAAGGGCTGCAGGGACTATTAGTAATCGATTTGTTAATATGCTATTAATCCATGCACGCAAACCATATATATTAACCAAATTTATAGTAGTTTCATACAATTTTCAAGCTTGTATTTCTTTTTTTTTCCTTAATTTTTAGATTTGAAGCCTTACTTGGCCTCATATCGAGGCAAGCCACTTTAAAATTAGGAAATGAGAAGCTATGTATTACTCAAGATGAATTAATGCCAAGTTTAAAACTAGAATTAATTCCAAACATTAAATTCTTAATGTTTGGGCTCTTCAATATTAAGTTCCCCTTCTTCAATAAAGTCACGTGTCCAACAAGAGAGCCTGAGTACGATACACGATTCGTGTCCATCAAAGAAATTTGAGTCCCATGAATAATTATTTGATCAAGGCCACATAAGGCCAAGCCCATTCCATCAACTAATTAACCAGGACCATTCACATAAAAACATTCTCTCTAGTTTCCTTACTAGTAGTGTCCTTGAAGCTATAGAGAATATATGTTTGTGTTAAATAAGTTGCATCCAGAGACTATGTTCTTCTGCTAAAGAAGTTGCAAGTAGAATGATCATTGAAAATTCAGGTTGTTTCTCCAGCCCGCAAAGGGAGAAGGCTCATATAGGTTGTTTCTCCATCCTACAAAGGGAGAAGGCTCATATAGGTTGTTTCTCCAGCCTGCAAAGGGAGAAGGCTCATATAGTTAATACGAGAATAATACTACAAGAAGAATACAAGCAACTGATGCAAATGAATGCTCTACACAAGCTAATACAAGAAGAATACAAGAATTTGTTGCAAATGAATCTTTCGCACAAGCAAGTACCTTTCCTCTTCCACAATGGTAGGCCTCAATCTATAATGCTCCCATGCCCTCCAATCGACTATATGAATGAGCCCTTACAAGATTCTCTGTAGAATTTCTAAATAAGAAGGTAGCCATAACTATATAATATATATTTTTAAATGCTATATAATAGATTTTTTAAAATGCATACCATTTCACACCATTTAGTTCTAATATGTACTTGGATTTTTCTAAGCCAGACATTCTCTATCTGGAATTTTGAAGTTGAAGATGTTCTTTTATGTGGCCACAACGTGCAACCTTGGTTTTGAAACATTAACCCAAGTGATGGATTGAAACCCTTACCTCTTCAACGATTGGACCATCCTCCCTTGCAGTTGTTCATATTTCACAAGGCCTTTCCCTTGGTAAAATTTATAACCATTGAAGCCCCTTGGTTATGACATTCAATAAAGAAAATTGTTTCTTTCTTGCATGTGATTACTTCTACAACTACCTTCCCTAGCATAGAAACATCAAACCAAAACCCTTTCATGCATGGCAGTAATCCACAACATGACTTTGAGGAGAAATGAGAAAGTATGGAGTAAATTGTTTTGCATTTCATATAAATCATATGAACACATGGCACGTTAATCACCTTATAACTATTCAATTTTTTATGTGGCTAATTTGAATCAGATATATCTACATCCTTTATAATGTTTTAAAGTTGTTTGTTTTGTGGTTGTTTTCAGGTTTCCTAAGACACATTTTATGGCATTTTGAAATGCACAAGATAAGATCAAGAAGAGGGTAACTATATATGTCACAATACTTGGGATTGTTGGAAAGGGAGCTATCAACAAGGGGAGTACCATTTTTGTTTTTTGAGCATCTTTTCTTTCGGAGCATCATGATCTTGTGATGCTATTAGGCTGCCAGTGGTATGCTTGAAGAATCTTTCAAGCAACACAATAGTTGGGTTAAAGTTGTTATCTAACCTTTTGAACATTTAGATAGACTAAATCCAAGGAACAATAGGTGGGAATCCTTAGAACCATACATCCCTTTAATCCCCTAAGTAGGAGTATCTCGTTCAGTGCATTTCGCTCTTGAACCCCCAATTCTCCTTCGTTCCTTCACATATAGAGAAAATGAGTAGAACAAATCTCTTCCTGTTGGCATTTTCAAGTGAGTGAATGTAGTGTTATTGTGCATGCAAAATTCATGGATTAAAAGACTACCTATGTTCAATCCTTTGTCTAATAGCCCTTCCATGTGCTAGATCTTGTAGAGAAGATAACAAAAATAAGATGCATCTTTGAAAGTTATACATCATGGCTAAATGAAATCCTTTCTCCTCTTGGTCTTATTATTCTTCCAGAATGTAGGACAATGCATTAAATTCCTCTTGGAAGTGCTTTCCAAATCACACTATCTTAGCAGGGGGCAGTAGCCCCTTGTATCTGTCTTTTTACCCATTAGAAAAACTTAAGGTCGCTAGCTAGACTTCCATACATTGACTTTTGGTACTCAATGTCAACATGGTCTTCAACATACTTATTTTTAGGTTACATCGCAAGGATTGATCTAATATCCAAATAGCCACTTTTCACTCTTCGTCGTTCAAAAAAGTGCATGCAGATACCAATTTTGTACATGAGAAGGTGTTATGCACAAAAACTTTCCCTAGCCCTGAATTCCATAGTATGGACGCCTTTCCTCTGAAATCGAATCTCATAAATAAATCCAAGCACAACTCCTCTCACTTTCCCTGGATTAGTAGTCAGTCACTTTAGGGTAAGGTCACAAACTCTATAATATTCATCAGACTTCTTAGCTCAAATAAAAAACAATGCTCCACCTCTTCCTTGTTGCATTTGTTGGCTTCTTTGAAGATTCCCTTGGCATTAATAGTTTTTGTTATGGATATGCTAGATTGTGTTACTACCCCTTGTGAAAATGGTACCATGTGTGGTTTCAGATAGTGTTTCTATTGTAGATATCTCCACACCTCGCATGAGTTCCTTCGATGGTGGTGCAATATTCATCAGTGGTGGTGTACTTTCAAAGGATAGATTTTCATTTTGGGAATTGTGTTTTCTTCTAGCTATTGGGTTTCCCTTCATTAGTGTTTTTTTTAACTTAGTTGAGAGAAATAGGGATAGGATCCAGAGCCTTTTAGGGAATATTTCTATCTTATTAGAATATTTCCCAGCGGACCATTAAACAACCAAAACCTACTATTGTCTCATGGAATCGATGATTGAACAGTTGTTTTCATTGATGGCAAAGTTGTCATCAAAAAACCAAACACATTGCAGCTGAAAATGCCAAAGTTGTCATAAAAAAACTAAATGCATTGTAGCTGAAAAACACAAGGATTTTAAGTCTCTCATGGTATATTACACAACATCTGATAATTCCATCAATAATATATACCAATTCATTTTATCGCAATTGTGGAAGATCCAACCATTCAATGTTATTTTGGCTAGCTACTGCACCTACCAAACTGTCCAAGCAATCTCACCATCTATAAGAAGAAATGGCTAAGTTGTTCTTCTCTTCTCCAATCCTCCCTTGTCTCTGGAATCATATCAATTTTGGGTTTGAATCCCCTCGTCTCTAGCATCATATCAATTCCTAGTTCAAATATTTGTTATTCAGACCGACTAGGTACCTAAGAAACTTACATGTTCTCACTTTGAAATGATACATGTCAACCATTTTGCATGAAGAGCACTTAGGTGGTGCACATAAGCCATAGGTAAATGATTTGAAAGGATGCGGTGATATGCTGGGAGATTGCATTTTACAAAGAGAGTTATTATGGTTGGACCATCCCTAGAGATAGTGGGCACATGTATATCAAGTTGGAAAATGGACAACCCTTATATTTGTTATTTTCAGATCCATAAATATCATTGTGGTAAAAATATGAGTATGTCGAGCTCTAGTAAGGCTTTAGAATGGGTTCTTATCACTTTGCGTAAGTGGTTAAGAGGCGATATGTTGGGAATTGGTACTTTGTATGGAGTTAGTTCTCATGATACTATATCAGTGAGAATTCTTCCTAATCAAAATGCTTTTTCACTTCATCAAAATATCATAGATGGAACTGGGGCATATTCTAGCAGCATATGATGAAGCATCCATTAATTGTACTTAGCATATGTTGATAATGTAATTTATCTAGTCATTGGGTTATAGTTATAATTCATTTTCCATCACGTCATTATAAATATATTCTAGTCACATTGCACTTTACATCCTTCAATTACTCACAACTCATTGTTTTCTAAAAATGAAATAACAACTATCCTCTTCACCATCTCTCACTTTCATACAAATTAAGATATCAACGTGATGGAGCTCTTGTCGATCCCTATTATGGGTCTATTAAATATCCATTTTCTTTTATTTACAACTATATACTAAATGTGGAGATCACATAATAGTTTCACTTGTAGAAAACAAAAGGAATTCAAGGACTTGTAACCAATCATACTTATTATCATAGTAATATGACAAACTAAAGAAAAACAAGATGGTAATAAAAACAATGCACGTCCTTTGAATCCTTTCAACACATACAAAGTTGCTTGAAGTGGGTGCAGTCGCTCACTGGAGATCAACTATCTAGTTGTTTGAATTTGTGTTTCCACTACAATTAAGAAAACAAAGTTTACATGATATTGAAATAACTACTTACAACATTTTTTATGTCAACAATAGTAATATCTAATTAAATTAGAAGTGGTTGCACATAATTTTCACTTGGAAAGAAAATGATTCTGTATAAAAGGGATCAAGATGGTATGAAATACATGTTTCATATTTGTGGAAAATGTTTAATATGATGGTATATGTTAGTTGGTATTGTAGCCAAGAAATATACATCCTTTACCAATGATATGTTTAAATTGAAGGTGGGAAAATGGTTGTTGATATTCCCGTGACTTGTTTTATGTATAACAAATGTAGATGGACAACAAGATGAGGTATCTAAATTCTACCTTACTGATACTATACTAGTACACATTGATATTGTATATGATTATGTGATTTATTGTAATCCATTTCTCATTGTGCATTGTAGTACACTTATGACAGTGACAATTTTTACATTATCTTTGGTTTCAATGTATTCATTGTAGTACACTTATGACAGAAGCAATTTCTACATTATCTTTGGTTTCAATTTATTCATTTTTTGAGAAGTGTTAAGGAGCACATGGGAATATATATAGGTCAATAAGTGTAGTCATACTCTCATATATTCACCATAAGCCCAACTTGGTTTATTCATGCAAACACCCAAGCCATCAATTATTGTTGTTGGTTTCATGTATACGTTCCAGAGGATGCTTTCGCAAGCATTACCTTGTGCTCATGAAAGAAACAAAACCATGTCGATGAATGAACTTATGACAATGAGGATTATTTCATAGGAATTACCTTGTGCTCGTGAAAGAAACAAAACCATGACAATGAACCTCAACAATTTCAATATCTCAACATCGCTTATCTATGTACCCTACTTCCACGGGAAATTATCTACACGTTGGAATGGGATACTAAAAGACCTTGAACCTTGACGGGCACTCACTTTCTTCCTTTTGAGGAGGGACTTTGTTGCTCCACAACCTACTTGTTCAAGTTTTCATCTCTTTTTTCTTTACAAAATTTATAAAACGAGTGATGTAGTGATTGGCCATGTCTTGTTATTTTGATTGCTGAGAAAATAGACAATTTAGTTTTGGAAAAGTTAGTCATGCCATTTTTCCTCCAAAAATGTCTCATGTGAAAGTTTGATGGTCTCTCTCATGATTGAGAAAAACTTAATCTTTTGCATCATTGGTCAAAGAATAATCTTTTAAATTTGCAACCAAATTTAGTTTTCATTGCAATTTGAAAATTTTTAAAATGTAGTGAAGTCTATCAGAGGTGGTCCAACACTTTGCATTGGAGTAGTTTTCAACATTTTGTCGAAGTGATTTATTTCTTTTGATTGGAGCAACAATTAACTTTGCATCGGGGAAAAGTTTATTTTTATGTCGATGAACGTGCTATCGAAGCAATTTTCAACTTTTGATTGGTGAAATTCAAAACTTTCGTTGCGGTAAATTTTGAGTTTCACTCCAATGATTTGAGGCAATTTTAACTTTTGAAGTGCATCCCATTGGAGCAATTTTGACTTTTATTCATGTCGTGGTTATAGTATTTTTGAAATTTTTGAGAATGAAAGTTTGAAGTCACCTTAGAAGCATAAAGTGAATCTGAGCAAATTTTAACTTTCATTGGGGCACAAAGTGAACTTACTACTCTATTAAAGTTGAAAATTTATCTGATGGGAACTTCAACATGCTTTTCTTTGAATTTTTAACATAAAATTTTTCTTGGGTTTTTTCACAGAAAGGAAAATAAGAAAAATGAAAACTTATTTTTCATAGAGCTTCATCAACTTAGAATTAAAATGGATTTTATAATAAGAAGAGAACAAAACTTCAAGAAAAGTAAAAAGTGCACCCAAAATTTCACCCATTTTGTTTGAGGGTGTGTTGAGGTATCATCAAATGGTGATTCATTGGGAGAATCCATCATATTTGCAAACATTCCCTTGAGTATAAAACAAATATTTTTTTTTGTAAGTGAGTGTAGGAATCTGTATTACTGGTAAGTGTTATGATACAAAAGTGGGGATCCTAGTCTTCCACTAGGGAAAACCAGCCCAGACCTTCCAAACCCAATTTGAAAATAAACACAGACATAAAGAAAAACTAAAACTTCCCCCTAAAAAAGAGTTGTTATAGATCTGAAATAACCTATCATTGTTTGGCATTACTGCCATAGATTAACAAATTATAAAGCCATAACTATGAGGTGTTTCATCACCTGGGGGTGCTCCTTCCCGCCATCCGCCTGGATCTTCTTATATTCTTTCGGGGAGATCGTGCGAGTCTTCCTAATTTGGGTTGGATCTCTTTGTCCATCGATAGGCGTGATGTCAATATGATGAACATAGAATAGTTATAGGTGGAACTGAGCCGCCATCCGCTTTGGATTGCATTTTTTGTCCTTCTCTAACTCTATTAATAGTTTGATGATAGTTTCCAAACTGTTGTGGTGAATCAAGATCTCGTCCAACATTGGCTTGTTTTCCCTGTTATCCTCCTATCTGGCTTATGCCTTCTCTGAATGCACTTTCCCAATCAACATCTTGGTTAGCGAGGCCATCTCTATTGTTTTGTGGTAGAGGGTTTTCCTGGGTCACATGGCCCCCGAATCAATTACCCAATCCGCTTCCTGCAACAAGTCATCCCACTATTTACCTTTGCGCTTGTCCTTTAATTGCTTTTCCCACTGGGTGATGGAATTATTCCCATTTGGCGTAACCAGAGAGTGGAAGGTGCCTTCGGCTTCTTTCGTTGCCTTCTCCATTCTTGTTAATCGGTGTGAGTTGTCTGGGGCTTCCTTCCCAATGGGGTTCCTCTTCCTGTGTGTTTTCTTCAGTCGCACCATCCCACTTTGTTTGCTGCAACTCCTGCTCTAGCTACTAGACATGTACCTCACTTCATAGTTATCCTTACTTTTCCTGTCATTAACATTGTAATATCCCTTATTGTTGCGCTCCTTTTGTTTGCATATATTCCTGTTGTCCCTCTTCTTATGGGAGTGTTGCGCTCTAGTTTTGTCATACTTTCCGCCATACAAATACACTCATCATTAAACCTTCTCCTCGCATTTCGTCAATAATATATCACCAATTACACCATAAACCTCCATTATCTCTTGTTATTCATCCTATGTGGTTAATACATAGTTTTTCATATTTTTAGTGATTAAAAGGATGATTATACAATAGTTTTGTCGATGATGGTTTAATCATATGTTTCTATGTCCAAGAAACATGTTCTGTACTCTTCAGGTTCCGGTATGTGCACTGTCCATGTTCCGGTACCTGTATTATTCCTGTTCCAGTCCCTGCATTGCAGGTCATCCGATGCTCCAAGTCATCCGGTACCAAAAGGTTCTACAGTCAACCGGTGCCTGGAAATTCATACAGTATCCACACTCCATGTCATCCAATACTCTGCAGTGATCCAGTACTACCTTTGTGTTCATCTGGTACCAGCTCTTTGCCTCTTCCAGTACGAACTTCATCCTGTACCAGATTGCGCCTATTCTGGTACTAGCTCCATCCAGTACTACCATTGCGTTGGTCTAGTACCCATAGTCATGATTGTGTTCATTTGGTACTAAACCCCTGGCTACAAGATTTAGGTACTAATTTTTCTTATCCGGTACCAACTGTTCTAATTCGGTACCAACTGTGCTAATCTGGTACTAGAAATAATTCGAAATTTTGGAAAGCTTCTAGAGGAAAATCAGGTACATGAGTTTTGTCCAGAATGATGTTTTCATGCGGACACATGTGACAAAATTCAACCATCTCACACGTGTGGACCTCTAGCTCAGGGGGAATGATTCTGCTAAAATTATTGAAAAACTCAAGCTACCAACTTGCACCTCGATTTTCGTGCAGATGGCATCAGATCTAGAAATTCTACGAAATGGGTTTTGTCTAGAATATGGAAAATTGAGTAAAGATTGGGTAGTTTTTCAAAATTATAAYTGGTTTGGAAGATATGGGTGGGGGAATAACTCGAAGATGCCCAAATTGCAATAAAACCCAGATTTTTGAGGATTTTATCTAAAAATGTAATATTTGAAATCTGAGCATTGGGATTCAGTCCCATCCACTCCTCAATGATTATTCATGTATAAATAAGCCTCATAGGGCTATGAGAAGAAGCCATTATTTTCATGAATATTTTGTAAAGGAGAGATTTATTCTTGTGATAAAGCTTTAAGGAATTGGTTGCCATGTAAAAACAGAGTTCCATGACTAAATGAAAAGATGATTGATGTTGATCTATTTTGCATCTCCTTGGCTTGATCTGATCTTCTCAGGCATCACTGACCATCTGGGAAGGGCCCCTCAGTATGGGTAAGTGTTGCCATGTTTTAACTTGGTTAGTAGAATATAATATAATTGTATTTCTAGTTTTCTTATGTGTGGCTTAATTTCCACTTGTTTATTTGATTTATTTTTATGAATTTAGAGTTATTAAAAACTCAAGAGTGATTCTTCATTGGCATGCAATTCACATTATCCTTTATACTTTCATTTGTTATGCTTCTGCACCTTGATTGAATTCCATGTTTCATGCACTCACAATTATTAATATAGCCACTCCATGCTTGTATTCATATTTCTCACACTCGATTTGATTATGGTAGTTGAGTTTTGTTTACACAAGAAAAGAAATTAAAAATACAAAATCATTCATCCATATATTTGCACCCTCATTCCTCTTGTGTGAATTGATTAAGACCTTACTCTTCCACCACATTTATATGATCTATCCCATATCCATCAACATTTTTATTAATAAAATATATATATCCTCTGTCAATTAAATATACTCAGATTAGATTTGAAATTTAGATATTGCTTGACGAAGATATTTCACCTCACCCATCATTGATTCTTAATGAGAGACCTTTGCCTCTATGTTAGTCATCCAAACCATGGAGAATCAAAATCACTTTCAGTCCATTCTTTCATCTCTTTTTATGCTTATTCATGTTTTAATAGATTGTTTGATTTACAAAGAATCACTATATGCACACAGTCTTTAATTGCAGAAATAAACACCATCTTCTTACACTCTAATTTTTTACTATTTGTGAGAAATTGTCAAATCTGTAATCTGAGTGAACATAAAAGAGTGCATTTCTCATTGGGCAATCTTGTCATTAATTGGATATTCATTATTCTTTTATGCATTTTCATGTAGAGTCCACTCTTATTGTTGACACTTGTAACCATTTGAAGAATTATTCTTGAGATCTAATTTTAGATTAATTTTGCTTATTGGTCATTATTAGTTTTCTTTCATTGTGATTTGGCTTTCCCATTAGTTTATTTCTTGTCATTTTAATTCATTTTCGTTTGCTTCTTTCTTTTATTGCATTTAAATGTGGATCCGCTACAGGAAATAATCATTGAAGGATGGAAAACCTAAGTATGTTACTCAAGATTAATCACGTGAACATCACCATGAGTGCATGAAAGATTGTGATCTAAGCCTTTATAGCACTAAGTATTCCTACGTCCTAGTGATGAATCCTTAGTGTTGATTTGTTATAGTGTGGGTTTGAAGATTGTTTTGTCAACTTTAGGTTAGGTTAGACTAGGCTTTAATCCTACGTTTCTTGCGCCTGCACCTCGAAGCTTACGAGACCCGGTTGATAATTAAATGTGGGAATTAATAGTGCATATATTTAGCCCCAACAGGGAGTTCCCCCATTGTGAGCCTGTACTTACAGCCCTGGTTTTCCCAAGGTGGTGAGTGCTACCATCATTTTTTGTTGTTACGACATATTTGTCCATGATGGTTTTTCCTTTATCCCTGTGCGTTCCCCTGCCCTTGCTCACTTGTGATTCGACTGTGCCTCTCCTCATACCTGAACTGGGGGTTGGTGGATCATTCCTGGTTATCACCAACCCCTCATGCCTTATGTCATTTGTTGTATTCAACTTGTTGTGTGGCCATTCCCCCGTACTTTCCCCACAACTCTTACTCATGTATCGACCTTGCTTCCGGTGGCCCACTTGTTGCTTGTTGCAATATTGCATGATAATTGGTGGTCAAGTGTTAGGCATTCATATTCTGCCTGGGTCCCACATACTTACCAAGAGGCCTTGAATTTTCCTCCTCAATGTGACTTTCCATTCTTAAACCACCATCACGATCTTTACCCGCCAGATGGTTGCATTCTATTCTAAGTTGCCCGCTTGGAATGTTGATCCAGGCCTCGTCTAGTTCTGGGCCTTCCTTGCCAACCCCCTCATTGGTGAGTCTGTCAACTAGATCATTCCTTGACCTATGCATGCATGACAACTCCATTGTTTTCATCGTTCTCAGATGTTTCTGGATTTTGTGCAGGGATTGTGCAAGGCGCCAATGTCTCTGAACCTTGCCCACTCTTTTGCCATTTTGTAATATTTTTTTCATGATGATAACTAGGGTGGAGTCACCTTCCATGATGGTGTTTTTCATCCTTTCTTGGCTTCAAATTTCAAGGCCAATCTCCAACGCTCCAAATTCCGCTGTGTTGTTGGTTGATTTTCCCATACTACCAGTGTACATTCGAGGTTATATTGCCACCACTATCTCTGATCACTCCACCTATCCCTGCCACTCCCGGATTTCCTTTTGTCACCCCATCGAAATTTAGTTTGAGGAATCTTGATGGAGGGGGAGTCCAATTGTGGGTTCCTATCTGGAGTTGTAGATCATGCCCCATGGGTATGTTGTTGCTCCATTCTTTTAGATGGAAAAATTCCAAGATGCAGGAATCTTTGTCTGTGAGTTGAGATTGCTCCTTATTTCAGTTGCGGCTCTACACCATTTCTCTTATTTGAGCGACTATTGCATCTTTTATCCTTTCTATCGGTAGGCTGAAATTCCTGAAGATGCATCGATTCCTTTCTTTCCAGATTGGCCAGATGATCATCCCTGACGTTAGATTCCAACAAAGGTTCACCATTTCATTTTTCGCTATAACTTATATTCCAATTTTTGATGGTTGCGCCAATGTTCCCCCATATCCTATTGGATTGGTAGTAGATGTCTGTCGTCCAATCCAAAATATCCGCCATGTAACTGTAATCATCGAGGACGTGATTAGTTGTTTCCTCCTTAACCTGACATATATGGCAGCAAGAGGGGCCTATGAAACCCCTTTTCATAAGGTTCTCCCAGGTTAGAATTCGGTTTTGTAGTACTATCCATTTGAACATTTTGATTTTTGGCCATTGGGGACTCTTCCAGATCTTTTCCCACTGTTGCTCCAAATTTTCTCGGTCTTGGCCCACAATGTAATACTGTGCTTCTTTTAATTTGAATTTGCCCCCATTTTTTTTGGTCCACCTCAATTGATGATCTTCTTTCGAGACCCCAATTTTCCTTTTCCCCAACTCCTCCTCTACCTCTTTCATTATTGTTTCGATATAGGCTCTATTTTGTGGATTAAGCTTGTCCCAGATCCTCCATCTTGCACTACCATCCCATTGCTTCTAGTAATGATGGATTTTTGTTTTGCCTTGCCCAATCATGTCCTGTTGGAGCTCCTTCCTATCCGACGTGTCCAGTCTGGGTTCCTGTTGCCATGCGTCCTCACAGAACCTTGTTGTTCTACCATTTCTGACTTCCCAGAAGCTATGATTCTGGATCCATTTCTTATTGCACCAAGAAATATTCCAGATGGTTGATCCCTCCCTTGTGCCCACGAATCAAATTCTCTCTTGGTCGTTAATTATCGGTGTGTACTTGGCCTTCCAGAGGTTCACCCACGACACTGTTTTGTCCTTTACCCATCGCAACCAAAGATTTTCCCTGTAGGCCTCGCTGGTTACCTGTGGGTTTTGTAACCCCGGGCCATGTTTTCTTTTTGGTCTGCAAACATTTTCCCATGCCACCAGGGCCTATTTCTTTTTGATTTCTATGCCCCTCCATAGAAATTCTCTTTGGATGGCTCTTATCTTTTGTTTTTCGATTACTAAGAGGGGGGGGGTGAATTAGTAATAGAGAAATTTAATCCTTTTTCTCCAAAAATACAAGTGTTATATCAATGTAGCATTATCATCCAATAGTTACAAAATCAATAAATAGTAAACAAATGAGCAATCACACACATACATAGTACACTAGTGTTTTTACATCGAAACCCAAATCGGGAGAAAACCACATAATGCTTTTTCTTATATGTATTGAAGAATTACATTCATTGGAAGCACCAACTTCCTTTGTTTTCCAGTTGCAACTGGAAGGAGGCTCCAACCCCCTAGTTTCTCAGGCTACAAATTGAGGGAAACTCCAACTCCCCAATTTCCTGGCTACAACCAGATGGAGGATACAACCCCCTATGTTCTCTGGCTACAACCATAAGGTGGATACAACCACCTATCCTTGTCCCGTCCAACCCCCCTGAAATATAAATGTCAAATGTAGACAACCTGTCACTATCACTGAATCAACCACTACCACTATCAACCTGACATTGTCAACCTATCACTATCAACCTGTACCAATAAATTGTAACAATCTATATCAATCAACCTGCACCAAACAACCTGTACTAATAACCTGAACCAACATGTACCATGTATCAACCATGCATCAACCTTGACTCACCAAGATGTACCAACATCATCAACTATACACATCATGTATGTGCCAACTCATCAACTATACACCTCATGTATGTGTCAACTAATCAACTACGTTTCTCAACCATGTACCCAACATGTACCTCAACCATATACCAAAGACACACATCAATATAACCATCAAACATTATCTAACAATTAATCACTCTATCCATAAACCAAATACCATAAACCTTTACATCAAACCATGTGCCACAACCTCACTCTTATGCATCAAACCATGTGCCACAACCTCACTCTTATGTAGCCTCAAGCTAAACCAACAACTTCAGCAACACATCAAAACCAAAAGACCACCCATATGCCAAATACCAACAAAAAAATACCAACTGTATCCCTCAACAAATCTGATATATGTAGCAATATTGAACATCCAATACCATATCAAGAGATAAACCCTAGCTCACAAAACATACCTCAAACAAGATGTGCCATATCTCTCATAAATAGACCCCAACCATGTTGTTGCCATGATTTTTTTGCCGCACTTTTTCTACCGTGATTTTTCTTTCACGATTTTTCTATTGCACTTTTTCTGCCGCACTTTTCATGCCACACGTTTTCTGCTGCACTTTTCCTCCCACATGTTTTCTGCTGCAATTTTTCTCTATCAATAATACCTTCCCAAATAACCTTTCACAAAATAGATATTCAATTATATTCAAGTGTGTTTAAAATGAGAGAGTCTTCCCTCTTATTTATACTTTCATGTAGCTTCCTCAAGGGGTTACCTTTTAACCATCTTAACCCACTTTCTTTATTTTAGGGTTAGCCAACTTCTAACCACTTGTCCACTTAGTAATTTCTCTATTAACTTTATTATTTAAATAATTTCTTTTGTATCCACTTTGAATTACAGTACACTCATCACTTCATTTTATTATTTACCTTCTAAAATCTCTTAAACCACTTTCTTTATTTTAAGGAGTTCTCCATTAAATTTAAATTTTAAATAATTTCTTTTGCATCCTCTTTGACATATAGTACACGCATCACTTCACTTTATTATTTAAATAATTTCTTCTTTGCAAACACTTTGACTACTTTGACCTTTTAGGGCTTCTAGATGACTTATGAGGGTTCTCCAACTTCACATGGCCATAACTCTCTAACCATGAGGAGTTATGTGATGTTCCACATACCACTAAAAATGGCATGACATGTACTATCCATATGGAATAGTCTTACCTGCAAATATATGAAAACTCATACCATTATTCATCAAACAAACTTGGGCCCATTACCGAAACCTTTGTGCTACCGAAATTCGCTACTGAAATTTCTTCAAGGGTTGACATCAATGACAACCAACCCAATTAATCAACAATATCCCCTTTGGCATTGACGGAAACAATCTAATAAAATATTGAAGTCATGTCATGAAATACTGTAGTCATGTCATGAAATACTGAATTCATATCACTCATGCTCCCCATGTGACCATCGCTCCCCCTAGAACCATGCCTCTATGTTCTGCATTTGATAAACCTCTCCGCCTTTGTCATCAATGGAAAAGGTATCTTTCTATCTAGGGATGATCCCCCTAACTGAATTGTCCTTGGGGATACTACCCCTGACTGAACTCTTCCTAAAACTCATCTCTCGACTTGAATTGTTCTCTTTATGGTGCTTCCTCATGTAAATATAATACATATAAGATAAGCATTAAAAATCATTCATTTTGGAGTAGAAATTACTCCGAGCCTCTGACAAAGATACTTAAAGGCTTCCCGTGGAAGCGGTTTTGTAAATATGTCTTCCACTTGTTCTTTTGTGCCCACATATTCAACTCTGATGTTCTTCTCTTAACCTGTTCCCATAGAAAGTGATACTTTATTGGAATGTTCTTTGTCTTGGAGTGCATCACCGTATTATTTGAGATACTGATGGCGCTTGTATTATCACAATAGATTGGAATGCTTAACCATGATACTAAACACTCACCCAGGTAGAACGCTTCTCCACTGGTGATTCATCGGTCATCAATACAACCTGCCCAATCTGCATCTGTGTAGGCAATAAGTGATAGATCCTTTCCTTTTGGATACCATAATGAAAACTCTTTTGTTCCCTTGAGATATATGAAAATCCTCTTCACTGCAAATGCATGTGATTCCTTTGGTGCTGCTTGAAATTGTGATACCTGTCCAACTTCCTACATTATATCTAGTCTATATTCTTTCACCTATAGTAGGATACCAATCATTGACATGTATTGCCTCTAATATGTAGACTTTGAATCATTGTCTTTGCTCAAATTGCAACTGGTTTTCATGGGAGTTATAACTGGTTTGCAATCTTTCATTCTGAACCTCTTTAACATTTCTCTGATATACTTGGTTTGAGAAATAAAAATTCCTTGGTTGCTTTGACATATCTGAAGTCCTAGAAATAAGGATAGTTCTCCAAGTAATTACATTTCAAATTCATTATGCATATCCTTTGCAAAATTCTAGCTTAACTTGTCATCATCACTACCAAAAATAATATCATCAACATAAACTTCAATTAATAAAATACTATCTTGGCTTACCTTGATGTAAATGTTGTTGTATGCACTTCCTTTTCTAAACCTTGCTTGTTGTAGATATTTATCCAATCTAGAGTACCATGCTCTAGGAGACTGTTTTAGACCATACAAGGCCTTCTTTAATTTACACACATAATCTGCGTTCTTTGACAACTAAAATCCTTCTGGTTGTTCAATGTAGAATTCTTCTTCAAGTTCCTCATTCAGAAAAGTTGATTTTACGTCCATCTGATACACTTTAATATTTTTGGAGCATGCATAAGCTAAAAGCAATCAGATTTCTACTATCCTGGAAACTGTTTCTTGAAAGTCGATTCCTTCAACCTACACATATCCTTTACATACCAATCTAGCTTTGTTCCTTATAACCTATCCATATTCATTCAATTTATTCATGTATACCCACTTTGTGTCGATCACATTCTTATCTTTTGGTCTTGGAACCAATTCCCAAGTGTCATTTTTCTCTATTTGATCCAATTCTTCATCCACGGCCTTATTCCAAAAATCATCCTTGCTGGCCTCTTCAAAACAGGTTGATTCAATCGTAGATGACAGTGCTAGGTGAATTTATTCTAGTGAGCAAATTCTTCTTCTAGTCTCAACTCCTGCATCTTTGTTTCCGATAATCAGATCTAAAGGGTAATTCTTTTGTACTCGTCTTCTAGGTGTCTTTGGAGGTACTATTTGAACTTTCTCTTATGCTTCTATCGGATCCTCTTCATCTTCTACCTTTTCATATTTTGTTTCTTCTTCATAAAGTTGTTCCATTCATTCATTTTCTTCTTCCTTTAATTCTTGTCCACCTGTTTCATTAATTGTTACGTTGATGCTTTCCATGACTTTGTTCAATCTCAGGTTGTAACACCTATATGCTTTCCTTGTACTTGAGTAACCACCAAGTAATCCTTTGTCCACATGAGATTCAAACTTTCCCATTATGCCATCTTCTCTTTTGATGTAGCATTTGCTTCCAAAAACTCTGAAGTGATTCACATTTGTTGGTCTTCCTTTCCATAGCTCGTAGGGAGTTTTGTTAGTGTTGTTTCTAAGCATTACTTTGTTTTGAATGTGAACTATTGTATGCACTATCTATGTCCAAAAAATATCTATCAATTTGGAATCCATTAGCATTGTTCGAGCCATTTTCTATATTGTCCTATTCTTTCTTTCAACAACTCCATTCTGTTGAAGTGTCCTAGCAACAAAGAGTTGCCTTTTTATAACATGACTGCTGCAGTAGACCATAAATTCCTTTGAAGTGAACTCTCCTCCATTATCATATCTCAAGCATTTGATTTTTGAATCCATTTCGTTTTCAACCATTTCCTTGTAGATATTGAATTTTTCAAAATCTTTTGACTTATTCTTAAGAAAGCAAACTGCAGTCATTCTTGTATAATCATCAACTAATAACATAAAAATTTCTCACTTTTTAAACCCTTTGTTGTAGTTGGTCCAACTAGATTAGTATGCAGAATTTCCAGTGGTCTTGTTGTTGAATATTCCTTTGATTTGAATCTGGTCTTTGTTTGTTTTCCTTGTTGACAATGCTTGCATAAAGTGTTGGTTGGTTTCATGATTTGGGGCATTTATCTGACTGCTTCTCTTTTGCTGACTTTGACAAGGTTATCAAAATGTATGTGACCCATTATTCTGTACCATAGCCAACTTTCATCTTCTTTTCCTGGACAACACTTTTCATTTCCAATTTCACTTAACACATATATGTTGCTTGAAGTTCTCGCAACTGTAGCAATCAATTTTCCTGGACCTTCTTTTCTTATCTCACACTTTTGTGAATTGAAAGTAACTTTATGACCTTGGTCACACATTTGACTCACACTTAGAAAATTATGTTTCATATCTTCTACTAGTAGAACATTTTTTTCCTTTGTATTATTGTTCCCAATTCAGACTATGCCTTTTCCAATGATTTTAGTTGAATCATCATTTCCGAAGGAGACTGGTCCATCTCTTTCTTTTCTTAAGGTAAGAAACTTGTCTCTATCACCTGTCATGTGTTTTGAACAACCATTGTCAACATACCAACTGTTAGTTTATAATTTTTCTTTTGATGTAGTGAGACTCTCTAATCCTAAACCCTTCCTACCTGCACTTCATTGTCTACTTTCATTTGATTTTAATCCTTGTTTTCAGCATGTTATGTTTTGCATTTATTCTTTTTGGATAATTTCTTTAAGTTTGGAGTTTTGAAACATAGTTTTAAATGATGTGTCACTTCATATGCCTATTTGAGAACGATGGTGGAAGAAAGAGCATGTAGTAATAGAGTTTGTCAATCAATTCTTACTTCCAGACAAGAAAAACCCAAACTGGAGAAAGGGAGTTCCTCACAGCTGGATTAGACCAAAATGGCACACTGTCCTGATCATTATCTACAAGCATATCATCTGCGAAGGTAGATTCTCCCTGATTTATATCTATCACATTAGGTCATTAATGCATCTAAATGGTTATTATCCTTTAAATTTGCCTTACTTTCTCCTCAAAATCTTGACAAAAATGTCAAAAAGAGTGCAGTCACACCCCTCCAATGCAAAGAGTAGCCTATTTCATCAGGTTTTAATTAAGACTCTAGTCGTGTCTGCCCTGAGAGAAGTACAGAAACACTAGAGCTGGCTCATGCAATCCTTAAATCCTGAATCACAGTCCAACAAACAAAAGAAAGGCAAACGGAAAAGGATTGTTACACAGGGGCCAAGTGTTCCAGTTGATGAAACCCCTGTTAAAGAAGAATTATTTGCCATCTGGGTAACAAGGACCAACAGAGGTAAGAGACCTAAATTGGAAACAAAAAATGAAATGTTTCCCGAGGCAGATTTAAAAATAGAAGAAGACTCTGATGAAGATTATGATGTTACACTCTTAGCCAAGCATAAAGCTCCAGAAACTAGTAAGAGAGGTGTGGCAATTAAAAGATAGAGGAAGGAAAATGTGCCTATCTCTAAAAGATCTAGGAGGAATTCGACTAGAATTACCGACAAATACAGGTTGAGATCTAAATCTATGTTCGATCCTTCAATCAAAAAGGAAGATGCCATAGTTATAGAAGATCATTCCAAGGATGCTGAAAAAAATGTCAAACAAAAGGAAAACAAACCCTCACTACATAAAAAAAACAATAGATAAAGGGACGCAGACTGTTCCACTCTCTACAGGACCTGTAACAAGAGCCACTACCAGATTGTCACGGGCCAGAGCATCTGGTGAAGGTACAAGTAAGGTCCCTAAAAGTACATAAATCCATATTGTAGGTTCAAACCTCATATCAGGCATACCTGGAGCCATGGATTCAACTAGTTCAGATGAAGAGCACAGTTCAGGACTGGTTTCTAGGTACCAGATTAAATTAAGAGAGCCTAAGGCTAATATAAATCTGAATGAACCTGCACCTGCAGATGAGTTCACTAAATTTAAGTTCAAGGTCAAAACTGACAAAGAAAAGATCAAAGAACTTCGAGAGGTGGCGAAACAGCTGAAGAAAGAGAATGCTTGTGTAGAACAATGGAGTGTCAGGTAGCAAGAAAATATTTAGGGCTTCAATAAGAAGAAAAAAGAGCAAAAGGCATTGCTCAAAGAGATCAGAGAAATAAACTTCAAACTCTACTGGCATAATGTTGTACTCATCACAAAGCTCAAACATAAGACTTCCAAATCTACTGTTGTTGTCATACCCTGAAGGCTATATGGATAATTTGGCACATTATCAAATTTTGATGTTTAATAGCGAGCAAGGGAAAATCTACTTATTTTAATCTTATGAAAATAAAATATTTCAAAATACATAACCAAATCAAACTAATTCCTTTTTTGTAGAATCGAATGTAATGCTTGCAAGAACATGCAATATTAAGTTGTTGAGCAATAATCTATTTTTGGAATGTAAATGTTCTTTTTGAGCAAACCTCCCTAGTAGATAGATGTTATTCGGATCTAGTCATTAAGAGCACACTAGAAGATATGATCTGGATTATGGTGAATAGTTTAAATAGGCAGAGGAAAGAATCTGTTCTGGTTGAAAAATTAGAGATCCAGAAGACTTGTTTTGTGAAACTCCTTGTAAAGGAATTTATGTTTTATTTGACACTTAATAGCAAAGGCATAAGGATGGTTAGACACTCGTTTCTACTATGTTTTTCTTTCTTCATGCTTGAATTCATTATTCAGACTGCAATGCATTTTTTTCTTGATTGTTAATTAATACAGTAAACAATTTGTTGTGGGAATTAATTTCAAGTTTTGATTTCAAACTTATGTTCTTGTTTCTTTATGATTTTCTGAGACAAGAAATTATGTGAAGTTGACAAATTGAAGGCTTTATCCTCTCTTTTTCAAATTGGTTTAATCCATCTATGTGCCTACCTTTTACTCAGTCAATGGGATATACTATGTTCTGATCTTGATTTTCATGTTATGTTATAACCTTGAGCCAGTGTTCAACCACCTTATTCAAAAAACCAAATTATAAAAACCTCCTAAACACTTTGCAATAAACCGATGATTCCCTAGCTTTCCCTCTCACAGTCAAGTGAAACTTTAGGGACTAACATCTTTTGGCATCATTGTCAAGGATGAAGAAACAAAGATATTTTCCCTGGGAAAACGATAAGATTAGATTCAAATCTTGATGGTGAACAAGATTTTGGACATTATTTAAGACTGTATTTATTCACCTGGCGACTCCTCTATGGTAATTTTGGCGCCTAAAAGAGAAGGTAAAGGACCTAAAACTCCTCTAACTTCTTCATCATCTACTAAGAGACCAATAACTAGAAAAAATCTAGATCCTAAGCATGTTGTAGGAGTTCCAGATCCTAAAAAGTTACTAAGAAAAACTAAGGTTGTTTCTAGACAGTCTTCTCTCTCAAGGGGAAAATTGTCTTCAGAAATTTTTCAAGGACAGTCCTCTGAAATATCCAAAATCCAAGCATATGAGGAGGTGATTCCTGAAAGTGAAGTCAAACCTGTCATTGAGCCTACTACAATTTCATTCCTTTCAACTATCTCATAATTAAATCTAGATCAGTGGAAGTTACTTTTTGAACTCATTAAACAAGAATATTCAAACATCTTGCATGTGACTGAAACTTTGACAAATCACAACGCAGATATTAAAAGTGTGTTGGGTATGTGTTATATTCTTTGCATGTGTATGTGTGGGCGCGTCAGATTCGACAGCTGCATCTGACGATCCCTCTAGTAGTTCTCTATGTGTCGTGTGTGTCAGGTGCTTTCCTAGGGAGGTCCCAAGGGGGGGACCTTCCCCCCCCCTGGTTGCGTGCAGCATTCGACACCGGGCAATAGCCTGGGGCAGCGCCCCAAAAATTATTTTGGGCGGTTTTTGCTATTTTTAGCGAATTTTTCTATTTTTAGCGGTTTACTAAATTAATCCTAGATTAAGGGATTAGGGTTTTGGTATCTACGAAATACCTAAAAAAATTGTATATATTGTATGGTGAATGGTGAAATTCGAGATAATTAATATAAGAAAGGTTTTCCCAATTGAGGGTTTCCAGTATAAAATCTCTGTGTACTTTGTGTATCAACCATTGATTAAATTATGTTTTGCTTAAGAATCTATATGCATTGCTTTAATTCACAGGTTTAAAACTTACAAAGTGAACCAAAAACACCCTCTTCATCTCTTGGATCCCTCTCCTCTGAATATTTTAAAACACATTATTTTTCTTTTGAGAATCCTCTGTTTCTTGGCCCATCATCTGATCATAGTCCAGAAGAGAAATCCCTATCTACTAAATAACAAGACTCAATGATAGTACAGTTAAGTTGTCATACACAAGAGACAATTTCACCTCCAATATCACCAATCGTGCTTACTCCCAAATCTCAAACACCAAATATAGCAAATATGGTTGTAGATAGAATGGATGAAATTATTGCTGCAAGGTATGCCCCTTTGATCCTCCCACAATTCATGTTTTCTTTTACACCTAATTATTACATGAGATACTTGCCCAGATTTAATGGAGATGGAGCAGTTACTACTGAAGAGCATTTGAGTTCATTTTATAGTTTTGCAAACAATTTTAATGTAGAGCATGCAGATGTGTGGATGAGATTGTTTGTGCAGAGTTTAAATGGTGAAGCAAGAAAGTGGTTCATGAGTTTACCTCCTAATTCAATTGCTGATATTGTAGCCTTAGATGATGCCTTTCTTAAACACTGGGGAGACAAGAAAGACTTTCTATACTACATCACTAAATTTGGTTCTTTAAAAAGGAAACAAGGTGAATCAATACCTGATTTTACCAAAAGATTCAACCAGATGTATGGTAAAATTCTAGAGGAGATTAAACCTTTAGAGACATCAACTAAAATCACTTTTGCCAATGCTTTCGATGCTGAATTTTCCTTGTTTCTTAGGGAAAGAAGGGATTCTACCCTCAGCCTAATGAAAGATGCTTCTATCGAGGTAGAATCAAACATATTAGCAACAAACAAATTGAAGTCTAGGAGTGATAGAGATATAAAAAAGAAAAAAGAAGAGTTGCCTTCATCTTCTAATACAACATATGATTATAATATGGATGAAATGGCTAAGATGTTGAAAACTCTAACATCTGAGATAGAAAGGTTGAAGATGGAACAAAAACATCCCAGTAGACCTGCACAAGAGGGTGGATACAGAAACCAAAATCAGTTCAGGAGGCCGAACAATGCACCTCAAATATTACCAAGGGAAAGAAAAAATCAAGATGATCAAAAGGTTTTGCCTCCTTTCCATAACAATGCAGTAGATGAATAGGAGGATGAAGATAATACATAATATGACCTTGCAGTTCACCTAAATTATTCTGAAGCATCTCCTATGCATGTGACACATCAGGATTATGAAGATGCTTTGATTTTAAACCAGTTTGAGGAAGGGGAGGCTGATGAGATCATCCAAAAGGAACCTAAAAAGAAGAAGTGCAATCTTAGATCTGGTTTCCACAAAGAAGGCCAGTACTCCAGTTAAAACAAGAATTGTCAAAGGAAGTCCTAAGATTCAGGTTGATCAACCATTGAAACACCTACCAAGGATAGTACTGCTGACATAAAGGAACCAGAAAGAAATGTTTCTTTTTTCATTTTAGAACATGAAATCAACAAAATCAAGATTTCAGTGCCATTGCTAGAACTCATGAAAACATAACCCTTTAGAAATATTGTCCTCAAGGCTCTATAGTCTCCAACTCAAGTAACCTTTTCAGATACATTCAATATAGAAGATGAAAACCCTGTTGTAACTATTGGACCTCACATTGAAGACAAAATTGATGCCTCTCCCCCATTCTACATTTCATTAAATGTTCATGACAAGATATTTCACAACTGCCTAATGGATTATGGTGCCTCACATAATGGCATGCCTAAGGTGGTGATGGAAGAATTAGGGTTGGACATTACTAGACCATATCATGATCTATATTCTTTTGACTCCAAGAAATTCAAAAGCCTTGTAGTTATGAAAGATGTGGTTGTTACTCTTTCCCAATTACCTATAAAAAGTGTAGTATTAGATGTTATTGTGGCTAACATACCACCAAAATTTGGAATGCTTCTTTCAATATCTTGGGCCAAGAAGGTAGGTGGTACTCTATAGATGGATCTTAGTTATGCAACCATACCTGTTTTTGGTGGGGAACAACGGAGATTATACAGAGAAGTAAGACTGGATTATTTGGTAAGTGATCATGAAAGCCCCACTAATAATCATATATATGTTGTAGAAGACGATATTGGTTCTTCTATTTTTCATATGAGTGATGAGATGGCATAAGTATCAGTTAGGAAGGCCACAGTTGCAGTTGGATACAGTGAAGATAACTTTATTTGGAAAATGTATTTTGATGGAGCATGTTCTAAAGAAGATTCTGGAGATGGGATTGTCTTTATTTCCCCTAGTAAGGAGGTGATTCCTATGTCATATAAACTTGAATTTGACACCACCAATAACATCAGTGAGTATGAAGCCTTATTGTTAGGTTTGAAAGCTGCAAAATATATGGGTATAGATAGACTTTCTGTTTTTGGAGATTTAGAATTAATTATTCACTAGATCAAAAATATATATCAAACCAAACATCAAAGGTTGAAACAACATAGAAATCAGGTGTCGAATTGTGTGGATAATTTCTGTTTGGAATTCAATATTACTTTTGTGCACATAAATTTAAATCAGCGGGCTGACTCTTTAGCACTTGCAGCTAGCAACTTTAAAACTCCAATGTTTCCTAATCTGAAGTTTGAAGTTGAGTTCGGGCATAGACCCTCAATACCAGATAATATAAAACATTGGCAAGTCTTTAAAGATGATGAGGAAATTCAAAGATTCTTGAAAACTATTGAAGAGTTTTCTAACATTTCAATAGATCAGGATGATGAAGATGGTGAAGTAGAGGCACATCTACAGATATCCTTCAAGATAATGTTGCTGGGAAAAAAATCATTGAACTGAATACAAGCCATCTTCCTAAAGGTTTGGTCCCATTAGAAAGGTTGTTTGATCACAATGATGTTTCCAGGAAGGTTGTTATTCAAACATAAGACATTGATATAGTGGATTGTGACATCAGTCCTGATACAAATCCCAAGTTGGTCAAAATATCTAAGAAATTGTCACAGAAACATAGAAGAACATATGTTGAATTAATGAAGCAATATTTAAATATATTTGCCTGGTCTTATGAAGATTTGAAAGTGTTTGATCCTTATATCATACAACACAAAATTCCTCTGAAACCTGGGTCTAAACCTGTTAAACAAACGTCTAGGCAATTTAATCCTCTACTGTTACCCATAATAGAAAATGAGTTGAAAATATTATTAGAAGCCAAAATCATAGTGCCACTGAGATACAGTGAATGGGTAGCCAACCTTGTGCCTGTCAGGAAGAAGAGCGGAGAGAGAAGGCTCTGTGTGGACTTGAGGAATTTGAACAGGTTCTCTTTGAAAGAAAATTATCCATTACCAAAGATGGATCATATCTTACACAGATTTTTTGGCAAGAACAAGATCTCTATGTTTGATGGATACTCAGGGTATAATCAAATATCAGTAGTGGAGGAAGATAAAAAGAAAACAGCTTTTACCACTCCCTGGGGTAATTTTATGTATGAAAAGATGCCCTTTGGATTGATGAATGCAGGAGCCACATTTCAAAGGGCCATGGATATTTCTTTTATTGGTGAAAAGGATAGGTTTTTGGTTATTTATCTCGATGACATCACTGTATTTTCAACATCTGATGAAGAACATTTACATCACTTGAAGCAAACTTTTGAGAAACGCAGAAGGTATGGCATATTGCTTAATCCTAAAAAATCACACTTTGCCATGGAGGAAGGAAATATTTTAGGACATATTGTTTTCCCTCAAGGTATTAAAATAGATCCAAAAAGATTCAAGGTTATCCAACAAATAGATATTCTGAGAAACAAGAAGTCTATTCATTCCTTCATTGGTAAAATTAATTTTTTGAGGGGTTTATACCTAATTTTGTAGAGATTATCAAATACATCATTGACATGTTGAAAAATGATGCAAAAATTAAGTGGATACCTGAATCTAAAGAATATTTTGAAAGAATTAAGCAGGATATTGTTCAGGCCCCTATTCTCATTAGTCTAGATTACTCCAAAGGATTTATGATTTTCTCCTTTGCATCAGAAAACACCATAGTTGTTGTTCTTCTGCAAAGAAATGAGCAAGGATATGAGCAACCCATCTCCTTCTTTAGAAAAACCCTCAGAGACTCTAAATTGAAGTATGATATAATGGAAAAACAGGCTTATGCCCTGGTAAAGGCTCTAAAGTCCTTTAGAGTATAAGTTCTTCAATATGATATTACAGCTTATGTCCCAAGTAGCACAGTCAAAGAAATATTGGTTCAGCCTGATTGTGAAGGAAAGAGAGGAAAATGGATAACCAAAATCCTAGAGTATGATCTCACCATAAAGCCTACTCAGCTAATAAAAGATCAGGGCCTTGCCAAATTAATGACAGAATCTAATTCCAAAGCAATTGGGTTGTACCATCTTTCCGACAAGGCACAGGTTTCTTATTTCTAGATTGAAGAAACAAATTCACAGGTAAACAATAAGTATGTTTCTTCACCATGGTACAAAGATATCATATTTTTTCTGCTGAATTTTCAATCTCCCCCAAAGTTGGATAAATCAAAATTCAGATCATTAAAGTTAAGAGCAGTGAAGTATTACATTATTGATCAGATCTTATTCTAGAAAGACCCTAGTGGTTTTTTGCTGAGGCGTGTTGATGAAAAAGAAGCTGAAATTTTTTTTCGTGATCTACATCATGGTGTGTGTGGAGGCCATCATCATTGGAAAGCTACTGCCTTCAATATTATTAGGTCAGGCTATTACTAGCCAATTCTATTCTCAGATATTTTTTCTCAGGTCGGAGCATGTGAACCCTGTCAGAAATTTGCTGGAAAGCATAAACTTATGTCCTTGCCTCTAAAACCAATCATCACTCATGGGCCATTCCAATTGTGGGGCTTAGATTTCATCAGAGAGATCAACCCTTCATCTTCGGGACAACATAGTTGGATTCTTACAACCACTAATTACTTTACGAAGTGGATCGAAGAAATTTCGACTCGGAATGCAACATACAAGGTAATCATGGACTTTCTCGAAGGATATATCTTTTCCAGGTTTGGTTGTCCTAAAAAACTAGTCATTGATAATGCACAAGCCTTTAAATATAATTCCATGATTGAATTATGTAATAAGTATAGTATCAAATTGGTCCACTCTACTCCATATTACCCCCAAGGGAATGGGTTAGTAGAGTCCTCCAATAAAACTCTGATAAGGATTATCAAAAACTACTGGCAGAAAATAAAAAATCATGGGATTCCAAATTAAAGTTTTCCCTATTGGCAGATCATATCAACAACAAAAAGTCTATTGGGACTTCTACTTTCCAGATGGTATATGGGACATAAGCTATTCTTCCAACTCAATTAGGCCTACCAGTTTTAAAGTTCTTGCAAGAAGAGTTAGAAGAACCTAATGATCTATAAAGGAGGATTTTTCAAATGATTGAGGTTCAACAGGTCAGAGAACAGATGAATCAAAAAGTTGTTGCTCACTAGAGAAAAGTCAAAGCCACATTTGACAAAGGAACTAAGAAAGATATCTTTAATGAAGGGGATTTGGTGTTAAGATGGGATGCCAGGAGAGAGGATAAAGAAAAACATGGTAAGTTTGATAACCTATGGTATGGTCCCTTCAAGATAGTCATGGTAATGGACAATAACACTTTTCTCCTACATAATTCAGATGACACAGAAACTTATGGACGCCCAATAAATGGGAGGTTCTTGAAACACTATTTTTTCTAAAGACTGATCAGGTTTTTAGTTTGTACAGTAGGTTTACGTTCAATAAAGACTCCATATACCCAATGGACTTGTTTTTACAGTTATGTTGTGAATAAAGACTGACAGATGCAGGGAGATAAATGAATCTGAAATAAAGGAAAAGGCATTGGTATGCAGTTCTTGGAGTTTATTATCAAAACTCCATCCCCATAAGGAGCCAGTGTTAGTTTCTAATTTTTCTTTTGATGTAATGATACTCCCTAATCCTAAACCCTTCCTACTTGCACTTCGTTGTCTACTTTCATTTGATTTTGGTCCTTGTTTTCAGCTTGTTATGTTTTGCATTTGTTCTTTTTGAATAATTTCTTTGAGTTTGGATTTTTAAAACATAGTTTTAAATGATGTGTCACTTCATATGCCTATTTGAATTTCATAAATTCAAATCTCTCCTAGTCATTTATAGCACTACTGGAATAACATTATTCCCGTAGTGCAAACATAATCATGCCTGAATATGCACCTGCCACCCTGATTCTATTATGATTACATAGATCGTGGACTAAGAATATCCATGTCTCCCATGATATCTCTCAAATCATTTTATGATTCAAACCGTTACATGATCAGATTGTCCTATACCTACAACGGATTCATTTTAAAACGTTCAATTCCCAATGATCATTATCTAAACCCTCCACTTTTTATTTTGATTTTTTTGAATTATAATCACATGTATTTTTCTCAGAAGAACTATTATATGTTAATAGTTGCAGGTTGTAAACTCAAATCCAATCAGTGCATGGTGTAGCATTGTGTTCCATGGCACCTAAGAGAAGCGAGCAGGTGGTCAGATTGGAACCTGAGGGCACCAAGCTTCTTAAGGCGTGTCCACAGATGGCGTAGATATTTAGAGATGTTGGCTGGTTTGAATTCCTTACTACCTTCCAAGGTCACGACGAACAAGTCTCATTGGCATTTGCACAGAACTTCGATGGTTTCGAAGTGGAGATCGAGAAGTTTCTAATGTTGGTGATAGAACAAATAATTTCCAAGGCTTTTAGGTTGGTGGTTGGAGGAGAATGATGGTGGAAGAAAGAGCATGCAGTAACAGAGTTTGTCAATCAATTCTTACTTCCAGACAAGAAAAACATGAATTGGAGAAAGGGAGTTCCTCACAGCCGGATTAGACCATAATGACACACTGCCCTAATCATTATCCACAGGTATATCACCTGTGAAGGCAGATTCTCCTTGATTTATATCTATCACATTAGGTCATTAATGCATCTAAATGGCAATTATCCTTTAAATATGCCTTACTTTCTCCTCAAAAGGTTAACAAAAATGTCAAAAAGAGTGCAGTCAAACCCCTCCAATGCAAAGAGTAGTTTGTTTCATCAGGTTTTAATTAAGACTCTAGTCATGTATGCCCTGAGAGAAGTACAAAAACCCTGGCCCTGGCTCATGCAATCCCTAAATCCTGACCCACAATCTAGCAAACAGAATAAATTCAAAGGGAAAAGGATTGTTACACAGGAGCCAAGTGTTCCAGTTGATGAAACCCCTGTTAAAGAAGAATTGCCTGCCATCAGGGTAACAAGGACCAACAGAGGTAAGAGACCTAAATTGGAAACAGAAAATGAAATGTTTCCTGAGGAAAATTTAAAAACAGAAGAAGACTTTGATGAAGATTATGATGTTACACTCTCAGCCAAGCATAAAGCTCCAGAAACTAGTAAGAGAGGTGTGGCCATTAAGAGACAGAGGAAGGAAAATGTGCCTATGTCTAAAAGATCTAGGAGGAATTTGACTAGGATTACCAACAAATACAGGTTGAGATCTAAAGCTATGTTCGATCCTTCAATCAAAAAGGAAGATGTCATAGTTATAGAAGATCATTCCAAGGATGTTAAAACAAATTTCAAACAAAAGGCAAACAAACCCTCGCTACATAAAAAAAACAACAGATAAAGGGAAGTAGACTATTCCACTCTCTACAGGACCTGTAACAAGAGTCACTACCAGATTGTCATGGGCCAGAGCATCTGCTAAAGATACAAGTAAGGTCCATGAAAGTACAGAAAGCCATCTTGTGGGTTCAGACCTCATATCATACATACCTGGAGCCATGGATTCATCTAGTTTAGATGAAGATCATATTTTAGGACTGGTTTCTAGGTACCAGATTAAATTAAGAGAGCCTAAGGCTAATATAAATCTGAATGAGCCTACACCTGCAGATGAGTTCCCTGAATTTAAAGTCAAGGTCAAAACTAATAAAGAAAAGATCAAAGAACTCTGAAAGGTGGTGAAACAGCTGAAGAAAGAGAAAGCTCATGTAGAACAATGGAGTGCCATGCAGGAAGAAAAGATTCAGGGCTTCAAGAAGAAGAAAAAAGAGAAAAAGGCATTTCTCAAAGAGATCAGAGAAATAAACTTCAAACTCTATTGGCATAATGTTGTACTCATCACAAAGCTCAAAAAGAAGACTTTCAAATCTATTGTTGTTGTCATACCCTAAGGCTATTTCGATAATTTGGCACATTATCAAATTTTGATGTTTAACAACGAGCAAGGACAAATCTACTTATTTTGGCTTATGAAAAGAAAATATTTCAAAATACATAACCAAATCAAACTAATTCCTTTTTTGTAGAATCGAATGTAATGCTGGCAAGATCATGCAATATTAAGTTGTTGAGCAATAATCTATTTTTGGAATGTAAATTCTCTTTTTGAGCAAACCTCCCTAGTAGATAGATGTTATTCGGATCTAGTCATTAAGATCACACTAGAATATAGGAGTTGGAGTATGGTGAATAGTTTAAATAGGAAAAAGAAAGACTATGTTCTGGTCGAAAAATTGGAGATCCAGAAGACTTGTTTTGTGAAACTCCTTGTAAAGACATTTATGTTCTATTTGACACTTAATAGAAAAGGCATATGGATGGTTAGACACTCTTTTATACTCTGTTTTTCTTTCTTCATGCTTGAATTCATTATTCAAACTACAATGCATTTGTTTCTTGATTGTTAACTAATACAGTAAATAATTTGCTGTGGGAATTAATTTCAAGTTTTGATTTCAAATTGATGTTCTTGTTTCTTTATGATATTCCGAGACAAGAAATTATGTGAAGTTGACAAATTGAAGGCTTCATCCTCTCTTTTTTTTATTGGTTTAATCCATATATGTGCCTACCTTTTACTTAGTCAATGGGATATACTATGTTCTGATCTTGATTTTCATGTTATGTTATAACCTTGAGCCATTTTTCAACCACCTTATTCAAAAAAACAAATTATTAAAACCTCCTAAACACTTTGCAATAAACCAGTGATGCCCTAGCTTGCCCTCTCACAGTCAAGTGCAACTTTAGGGACTAACACCAACCGTGTTTCTTCTTCTTAGCTTGTAGAGCGAGTGTGCATTATTCATTGTTGTATTGATTCTTCTTTCTTATCCATGTCCTTTTTTGAGGTTCCTCTCTGTGACTGTTGTTATTCTGTTGCGATTCTCTAGGAGGGACTGCCTTTCTTCAATATTTGGCCACGTGTTCAAAGTTGTTACATTTGTAACACTCCACTTCAGTGCTCAAATATTCAAACCTATTGTAACTTCTTCTCTATGTTTCACTAGGCCTTATTGGATAATCCTTTTGTGTATGACTTTCAAATTTTTTTATGTTCATGTTGTTACCTCTGCAATTCACAGCATTATGTCCAAAATTATTACATGCATAACATAAACCAAAAAAGACAGTTTGATACTTGGGAGTTGAAGATATTCTGAAGGGAGGTACTCTTATGAATTATTCTTCTTCTTGAGGCCTATTTGTTGGTTGTTGATTATGAAATCTAAATCTTCTCTGTGGAGGAGTGCCCCTGTAATCTTCCTTGTATATCTTCATATCCCCTTTGATTGTTTCTGCATAGCTTTTTGGATATGTTTCTTTCTCTGTTGTTTTGGAGATTGATCCCTTTTTTGTCTGATTGTATCCAAGTCCGGACTTGTTATGATGAGGTTTTTGACTGCTAATAATGTCATCAAAAACTTTTGAGTTGTTCTGCATATTTTTCTTTTGAAATGTGACATCTTTGCTTCCAAATTTCCAATGATCCTATCTTTTTTTTCTAGTTGTTCTTTGAATGCTTCTTCAATTATTTTATCTTCTTCTATTTGAACCTTCAAATTTGTGATCATTTGTTCTAGTTCTTGAGTGTCTTCTCTCTTGTCTAGTTCCTCTTGTAGTTTCTTGTTTTTCTTGTTTTCTCTTCTGATAACTTCTATGGCACACATCAATTCTTCTCAGTAGTCAACTTCTTCCTCTTCATATTCTTCTTCGGCCTCTTCATATTCTTCTTCAGAGTCTTCTTTATCAGAGTCTTCTACTTTTATGAATAGAACTCTTTCTGTCTCACTGTCACTAGCTTCATCTTCATTTGATGATGAAATGTCTTCTTTGGTTCATAAAATTTTCTTAACAGATTTCTTTGTGGTTCTTTTTCCTTTATATTTTTGTTTTCTATTTGAGTAACCTTCATCATTTATCTTTTTCTTATGAGGACATTTGTTATCAAAATGACCAATACCATCACAATTAAAACAAATTAAAGGAAGCTTACCTTTATACCTGTCGTCGGTTCCCTTGTTTAATCTTCTGAAAAATTTGGCCACTTCTTCATCATCCTCTAAGACGTCACTATTGCTGCTATGTTTTTTTTCTTTTTGCTTTCCCTTTTTCTTTGACCTTTTGGATGCTTTGAAAGCTGCTTCTTTTATATTTGGATTTTATTTTTCGGTTCTCATTTCATATGCTGTGAATATTCCATGTAGTTCATCCATGCTTATTGAGTTTAGATATGCTCTTTCTTTTAGTGTTGATATCTTAAGGTCAAATCTCATAGGAAGAGATCTTAGTACTTTTTGAACAATTACATATTCTTCGATTTTTTCTCCCAATCCTATGATTGCATTTATTGTTTCATCAACTCATAGAAACTAAGTTGCAATATTTTCATCTTCCTTCATCCTAAGTTGTTCAAACTAACCTCTGTAAGTTTGAAGATTTGTTGCTTTGACTTTTGAATTTCCTTCACAAATATTTTGAAGTGTGTCCCAAATCTCTTTAGCAGATTTACAATGTGCAACTTTGGTGAATACCATTTCACTAAGACCATTCAGAAGTGCATTTGTGGCTTTGGAATTATTCTAACTGAGTTTCAGTGCTTTGTCATTTGTTGGCAAAACTGCTGGTACTATGTATCCATCTACAATTTATTGCCAAATTCAAATCCATGTGCCTATATATATGTCTTCATCCTTATGTTCCAAAATGCATAATTTTGTCCATCAAACTATGGTATTCCATTTTTATACAAGTTGTTTCTCTCCATGATCTACCTTTCGGTGGTTAAACTGATTTCTGAAGGAACCTGCTTTGATACCAATTGTTGGATTTCTGAGAGGGGGGGTGAATCGGTAATAGAGCAATTTAATCATTTTTATCCAAAAATACAAGTGTTATATCAATGTAGCATTATCATCCAATAGTTATAGAATAAATAAATAGTGAACAAATGAGAAATCACACACATACAGAGTACACCAATGTTTTTACGTGGAAACCCAAAGTGAGAGAAAACCACAGAATTATTTTTCTTATATGTATTAAATAATTACATTCATTCGAAGCACCAACTTCCTTTGTTTTCTAGCTGTAACTGGAAGGAGGCTCCAACCCCCTAGTTTCTCAGGCTACAACCTGAGGGAAGCTCCAACTCCCAAATTCTTTGGCTACAACCAGAAGGAGGCTACAACACCCTATGTTCTTTGGCTACAACCACATGTCCTTGCCTCGTCCAACCGCCCTGAAATATAAATGTCAAATGTAGACAACCTGTCACTATCACTGAATCAACCACTGCCCCTATCAGCCTGTCACTGTCAACCTGTCACTATCAACCTGTACCAATAACCTGTAACAACCTGTACCAAACAACCTGCACCAAAAAACCAATACTAATAACCTAAACCAACATGTACCATGTATCAACGTTGACTCATCAAGATGTACCAACATCATCAACTATACACATCATGTATGTGCCAACTCATCAATTATAAAACTCATGTATGTGTCAACTCATCAACTACTTTTCTCAACCACGTACCCAACATGTACCTAAACCATATACCAAAGACATACACCAATATAACCATCAAAAGTTATCTAACAATTCATCACTCTATCCATAAACCAAATACCATAAACCCTTACATCAAACCATGTGCCACAACCTCACTCTTATGTAGCCTAAAGCTAAACCAACAACTTCAGCAACACATCACAACCAAAAGACCAATACCCATATGCCAAATACCAACAGTATCTCTCAACAAATCTGATATATGCAGCAATACTGAACATCCAATACCATCTCAAGAGATAAACCCTAGCTCACAAAACATACCTCAAACAAGATCATGTGCCATATCTCTCATAAATAGACCCCAACCATGTTGTTTCCACGATTTTCCTGGCGCATTTTTCTGCCGTGATTTTCCTGTCATGATTTTTCTGTTGCACTTTTTTTGCCGCACTTTTCCTCCCACACTTTTTCTGCTACAATTTTTCTCTATCAATAATATATTCCCTAATAACCTTTCACAAAATAGATATTCAATGGTATTCAAGTGTGTTTAAAATGAGAGAGTCGTGCCTCTTATTTATACTTTCATGTAGCTTCCTCAAGGGGTTACCTTTTGACCATCTTAACCCACTTTCCTTATTTTAGGGTTAACCAACTTCTAACCACTTGTCCAGTTAGTAATTTATCCATTAAATTTATTATTTAAATAATTTCTTTTGTATCCACTTTGACTTTTAGTACACTCGTCACTTCACTTTATTATTTACCTTCTAAAATCTCTTAAACCACTTTCCTTATTTTAGGGAGTTCTCCATTAACTTTAAATTTTAAATAATTTCTTTTGCGTCCTATTTGACTTATATTACACTCATCACTTCACTTTATTATTTAAATAATTTATTATTTGAAAAAAATTTGACTACTTTGACCTTTTAGGTTTTCTAGATGAATTATGAGGGTTCTCCAACTTCACATGGCCATAAATCTCTAACCATGAGGAGTTATGTGACGTTCCACATACCATCATAAATTGCATGACATGTAGTATCCATCTGGAATAGTCTTACCTGCAAATATATCAAAACTCATACCATTATCCATAAAACAAACTTGGGTCCATTACCCAAACCTTTGTGCTACCAGAATCCGCCACCAAAATTTCTTCAAGGGTTGACATCAATGACAACCAACCCAATTAATCAACATTTGTAGTATTCCTTTGGGGGTTGGAAACACTGACATCATAAACATTGGAATTGCTTGTAGAACTGTTTTGGTGAGGATAAGCCTTCCAGCTAGGTTTAGAGCTTTGTATGTCCAATTTTTTACCCTCTCTTGCATTTTGTTGATAACTCCTTCCCACGTAGAATTTTTGCAAGCTCTTTTCGTCATGGGGATTCCCAAGTATTTCATTGGGATCGTTTTATGTTCAAACCCCAGAATGTTGGCCAAGTTCCTTTGAATTGTCGTATTAGTGTTGAAAAAATATATCATGGACTTGGAGTGATTGTTTTTTTCCCACGAGGCTTCCCCGAAGTCTTCTAAGATTCTTTTATAAACCTTCTTTTCCTTTACTGTCGATGTGCCATGGAGGAGGGTGTCATCGACGAAATGTTGGTGTGTGGAGGCTGGACATTTTTCAAACGGTTTGAGGCCTTTTATTTCACCAACTACAATTGTTCTTTTAATGCTTCTGCTGAGTCCTTCCATCATTAGAATGAACAAGAAGGGGGATAGCGGATCCCCTTATCTGATGCTTCTAGATGGACAGAAAGGTTTGGTTGGGGATCCATTTATTAACAGTGAGAAGTTTGTTGTTGAGACCAGAGTGACGATCCATTTGATCCAATGTTGGTCGAAACCAAAAGCTTCTAGTGTCTTGGCCATTTAGTGCTAGCTTATTTTGTCATAGGCCTTCGCCAGGTCAATTTGGATTATCATCTCCCCTCTCCTTTGGCTCTTTAGCATGTGAATTATCTCATGGGTGTGTATGATATTGTCCAGTATTTGTCTTCCTTCCACATAGCCTGCCTGTTCCTGTGAGATTAGTGTGGGAAGGAGTGGCCGCTGGCTTCAATCTATTGGCTATGACTTTGGAAATTATCTTGTAAATTACATTGCACAAAGTTATAGGCCTGTAGTAGTCTAGGATCCTAGGTTCATTTTCTTTTTGGATTAGAGTGATCATTGTAGAATTTAAATCTCTCGGGATGGAGGTCGAGCACTTAGAGTCCTCCACCACCCCATAAATGTCATACTTAATCACATCCCATCAGGTTTTTAAGAATTCCACTGTGAAGCCATCTGGGCTTGGGGCCTTTCCATTGGGCATCTCTTGGATCACTTGGTCGATTTCTTCCTTTGCAATGGGTTTGCTTAGGCTGACATTTTGATCCTCTGTGACCAATTTGGGGATGTGTTGAGTTATCCCTTATATGGCCACATATCTGTCTTGGTTGGGCTCTTTGGCTATCCCTTAGAAGTGATTGACCAATGTGTTTTCAATGTCTTGGTGGGATTCTCTTTCGACCCCATCTTGATCCCTAATATTCAAGATTTTGTTATGAGATATTATTGCAATAGTTGTTCTATGAAAAAACTTGGTGTTTCTCTCCCTTTCCTTTAGCCACCTTATTCTGGTTTTTTGGCGCCACATAGTTTCTTCTTGCTTGCATCTTGATTCCCATTCCTGGGGAATTTGGATATATTCTTTTTTACATACCTCTATCTATCCCTCTTCGATTCAAAGTTCCTGGAGCATCCTCATCCTGTCCTCAATACTTTTTTTCCCCTGGTTTATGTTGCCAAAGACTTCCTTGTTCCACTCCTTGAGTTTTTGTTTGATGTACTTGAGTTTCTCTTATAGTTTGAACATCCTTGTCCCTTGGTCCGGTAGTTCCTCCTGCCACCATTGTTTGATGTTCTCCTTGAAGGTGGGATGGTCGATCCAAAATTTCTCAAATCTAAATGGTTTGTTCTTCGTTGTGGTTTGAAAATTCGCTTCCAATTGAACTGATCAATGGTCCGATCCCCCCCAAGGGAGGATGTTGTAGTCCAAATCTATTCCTTTCATAATGATGGATTCCAACACCAAGAATTTGTCTATCCTTGTAGCTAATTGGTGGTGAGATAGTCTTTTTTGTTCCATGTGAACTGTCCATTGTTGGTTCTGATGTCCACCAACTCCATTGTGTCGATGAAAGATGAGAAGTCTTCTGCATCATTGTCCATTCTCCTAGTGCCCCCTTTTTTCTCTGCAAGAGTAGTGGTGATGTTTAAATCCCCATCCAAGATCCAGTGGAGGTTGTTGGTGCGATCTCTTAGATTCTCTAGGTCTAGGAGAATTATCCTTTTCTCCTCCAACACCTGGGGACCATACACATTCGTTCATAGAATTTTCGTCGTGTTTTTTCCCTATGATTTGCATGTTAACAGACAATGTATGTCTCATGGCTTTTGTTGCAAGTAGGTTCACCGATTGTGGGTTCCACAAGATGATAATGCCTCCCACCATCTGTTGGATTTTGACAACCAACATCTTGTACTTACTCCAATGTTTTTTACTGATGATTTCCATTCTGTCCAGTGTGCATTTTGTCCATTGAATGAAACAGAGGCCAGGTTGTTCCTTCCTCAGTCTATTTTTAAGGATTCGTTTCTTTCTTGGGTTGTTTAGGCCTCTTATATTCCAAGTTATAATATTCATTTAAACATGTGGGGGGGTTTGGGAAATATATTTTTAATCTTACATGAGTTTATCAGCAAGGCTCCTAGTTATTGTAGGGCTACGTTGTTTGATTTCCTACCTTTCTTTCTCCTTTCCTACTTGGGTGAGTGTTGGGGTTGTCCATCGCTTGTTTTGAGTCCCAGGTGTCCTGTCTCTCCATGCATGCGATTGGTACCTCTGGATTTTTCTTCCTCCCTTAGGAGGAAGATATATTGATTGCGATCTAGTTGCTATGTTAGAACATTGTCAACTCCCTGCCTTTTCCATTGCTCCAGTATGTTTGGGAGATCTATTCCTTCCCTTTCCACGATTTCTTTGAGATCTGGGTCTTTCTTTCCTACCTCACTTGGTATCATCTCAACACCTCCTTCTACCTCATGCATTGGGGTGTTGGCGTCTTCGTTTCTTCCTTCCATAGGACTTGCGCTACCTCTCTGTTCTCCCTTGTCGCTTGGATTTTCTGGGTTCTCATGAGTTGCTTGTTCATTTGTTTTCCTGGATTTCATCTTTTCCTTGCCTCCTTCTTCCCCTTTTTTGGGCTTGCCTCTTCCTTTTGTTCCAATCATGGCTTTCAGGTTGCTCTGTTGGGGCCTTGCCTTGTCTTTTGTTTCCTTTTCTTTTATGATTTGGTTTCAAAAACCCGTCCTCATCATGTTGTTGTTTGGTGTTTTTCGGTTCTTATTTTTTATTGACAGGACATTCTCTTAGTAGGTGTCTGTGTTCATGACATATTCTACATAGAAACGAGATTTGTTCATAGTCTATTCTCTATATCCATTCCTCATCCCTAAACTCCAAGATTATGGCTTCTGGGAGTGCCCCCAAGACATCCATTTCTATGCAAATACTTGCATAGGATGTGTATCTTAATTTTAATGTTGCTTCTGATGTCTTGACATATTTTCCTAGCTTGTTCCCTATTGCTTTGAAGGTGGATGACAACCAGTAATCTAGTGGTAAGGAGTAAAGCCTCAGCCAGACTAGGACATTTTTTAATGTTTCTTTCTCTGGGGAGAATTTTTCCTTCCATGGGTGCATGTACAACCCTGCTAATGCGTGGAAATATGCCCCCCCCCCCCCCTCAAAGATTTGATCTCTTTCCTCCAGGTTCATAAACATTATTGTAAATAATCCTTTTGATCCTAGGTGGAGTTCAACTTCTCCACTCGGTTTCCATTGGTATTTTATCTAGTTGCACAACATTTTTTCTATGGGCCACAGGCCTATGAACTTGCAAATCAATGCATGCATCTTCATATGATCCCGGAAGAGTTTTGTTTGGGGGTCTTCCATTATAACTTTGGGATCAATGATGTCTTATGTTTACACAAGTTGCGCCCATCTACCCCATCGGGGTTCATCATTTCTTGCGTATCGTTCTAGGCTTCTCTGGCCTCTTCCCCCACGTGATCACTTTTTCCTTGGTTTCCCTCATGATTATTTTATGATCTTGGTCCCAAGGTGCCTATTAGAGGTTCCTTGAAACCGACGTCACATGGGCCTTTCCCTCTGTCCACCACCACCTGCTTGTAGGAGGGGGTTCCACTACCTCCCCCTTTGGTAACCATGTTGGTCGTTGTTGTAACCACATTTGTTAAACCCTAGCTTGAGACTAGTGTTTCAGACCTCGTCTTCGACCTCATAGGATCTACATAGTAGAAAACAAATATGATTTCAAGTAAAGTATGAGTTAAAGTTAAAATCATAAACAAAAAGTATTCATATATTTTCTTCAAATAAACCTTGGATTGATTCTTTAACTTGTTGTAAAGTACTTAGTTACTAACCAATGAGAATGAAAATTCATTGATTCAAACATGACTTAGTTCAAGTGGGGAAATTACTTTTGACAAACTTTTCAGTGGTTGGGAAATATTTTTTAGATGTCCAAGTTACTTGATCATCCTTCTAGTGTTTCTTTGTTCCCATGAGCATCCATATCCCTAATGGAGTCACACTAATGTCACAAACCTTGCTCTAATACCAACAAGTGTCCATATCTCTAGTGAAGATATATGCATTCCCTCATAAAACATGTTTCACCCATATTCAATTCTCTTCCTTATAGATAAGTTCACATTTTAAAAGGTTCTCTTTTTATTTTTATTGTTTTCTTTGAAACAATAGCCTTGTCATCTCTTTGAGGATGATATATGTTAGTGAAGAGATGAATCAAGTATTTTGGCATTAATTTTTTCCTTCATAGGAAAAAGTGCCATCAACAAATGTCTCATATCTCATCCTTACTCAAGTTGGTATCATGAATATTATGAATGTTTGAACATTCTATCTTGAAAATAATTGTTTTCTCCACCAACAAATGTGTTGAACAATTCCAAAGTCTCATGTGGGAGAAAATATGAGCTACTCCCTGCCTCCTAGTTCAACTATAACTGACTTACTCTACTTTTGATAGGAAAACAAGGTTGGGTAATAAACAAAGAAATAATCATTGTTTCTTGTTGGATTTTGAAATCTCAACATACCTTAAAAGAAACAAGTGAAAGACGAAAAATGGCTTTAAAAACATAGAACATTAAGGGTTTCTAACTAACTAAATCAAAATTCAAAGAAAAACCAAATCAAAAGCATAAAAGGAAACAAAAACCATAATATGTACAATATGATTATCTTTCAAGAGAAATCAAGTGAAATATCTCCTAAGGATATTTCCATTGACAGAAAGGGGGTCAAGATCTCCTTCCAAGGTTTATAATCCATAAGTGCCAATTCCTATTTTTTCTACTATTTGATAAGGATCGAGCCACAAGTTTGAAACTTTATGTGTTTCCCTTCAATATCATTGACTCTATCCTATTTCAAGACCAAATCACCTATCTAAAAATGATTATCACCAACAATATGATTGTCAAATCATATTTTGATGATCTATTGTTGAGCAACAAATTTATGTTTCCTTTTTCCCTTTATTCTTCTAACATGAGAAGTGTATCAATTCTATTTTCAATAGGGGGATAAGGATGAACTTGCGAATCTTAGGAAATTTGGAGTGAAGGAAAAAAACATTTGGTGGAATAATTTCTTCTCTCCCATAGACCAAGTAGTATGAAGAAGTACTCAATGCTCCTTTTGGTGTAACTTTGTCTTCCCAAAGAGAATTGGATAAGGCATTGTTCTATCTACTATGATTATCAACTATAGTCTTCTTAATTATGCAAATTAAATTCGTATTCATTGATTCAGATAGTTCATTTCCTTGAGGATAGCATTTGGTTAAGTACAATTGTAGATTTATCTAAAGAAAAGTTGCAATTATATTTTCCTTCGTAGGGAAATGTACCATTAAGAAAGCTCTCATCCTTACTCAATTTGGCATCGTGAAGATTATGATTGTTTGAACATTCTTTATTGGAAATAACTATTTGCTTCACCAACAAATGTGTTGAAAATTTCCAAATTTCCATGTGGGAGAAAATATGAGCTACTTCCTGCCTGCTACTTCAACTATAACTAACTTACTCTACTTTTGATAGGAAAACAAGGTTGGGTAATAGGTAAAGAGAGACTCATTATTTCTTTTTGGATTTTGAAATCTCAACATACCTTAAAAGCAACAAGTGAAAGTAAAAAAATGGCTTTAAAAACATTGAACATTAAAGGTTTCTAACTAACTAAATCAAAATTCAAAGAAAAATCAAATCAAAAGAATAAAAGGAAACAAAAACCATAATATGTACAAGATGATTGTCTTTCAAGAGAAATCAAGTGAAATATATCTTAAGGATTTTTCCATTGATAGGAAGGGAGTCAAGATCACCTTACAAGGTTTATAATTGATAAGTGGCAGTTCTTTTTTTTTCTACTATTTGACAAGGATCGAGCCACAAGTTTGAAACTTTATGTGTTTCCATTTAATCTTGTTTAATCTATCCTATTTCAAGACCAAATCACGTACCTCAAAATGATTATCACTAGAATTATGCTTGTCAAACCATATTCTGATGATTTGTTGCTGAGCAACAAATTTATGCTTGGCTTTGTCCCTTTCCTCTTCTAACCTGAGAAGTGTATCAATTATATTTTGAATAGAGGGAGAAGGTTGAACTTTTGAATATTAGGAAATTTGGAGTGAAGGAAAGAAAAAATTTGGTGGGATAATTTATTCTTTCCCTGTTAAGAACCAAATATCAAAATAGCATAAAAACCTCAGAATAAGTACTCAACACCTTGACAAAGAAATAAATTCGGTTAATAAGCCTCTTCAAGGGGGAAACCTCCTTATACATCATATGAATTCACAAATAAAATGTGATTCCAAATTAAAAGGTCTCCTTGGGATATATAGGAGACTAGGAGGTACAATTACAACTAATGGATCCAAGTCGACATAAATAAAATAACAATACTAATGTAATATGCCCCAATTAAGGGGTAATGTGCCATAATTTAGGGCTTAACATGCCCCTCCCCTTTAGACAAGTGTTGTCCTCAATGCTTGAGTAGTTCTAGATGCTTATGTATAAAATACTCATCTTCTCACATGGAATCTTCAACAGGTAGTTCCTTCCACTTAATGAGATACTCTGAAATTGATCTATTCCTCAGCTGGAGAATTCTTGTGTCAGTGATAGATTAAGGCTCCAATATGATTTTTCCTTCCTCGTCAAGTTTTGGAAATATAATTTGAACTGGGATCTTGTCACCTATAACCTTCTTTAAGAATGAAATATGGAAAACTAGTTGTACTCGCAAAGATGTAGGAATCTCCAATTTGTATGCCATAGTACCAATCTTTTTCAACACCTTATAAGGGTCATATTACTTCCATGATAATTTATTATCCTTCTTTGCTTGTTTGAGGAACATCTATTTGTATGGTTTTAGTCTTAAAAATACCCAATCCCCTACTTCAAAACTTCTTTCACTACGATGTTCATATGTTTGTTTTTTCATGCAATTATGTTCCATGGTCAGGTTGTCCTTTAAGAGTTGGAGAACTTATTATTGATGCTCGATGTGATCTTCCACTGCTTGAACTTTATATTTTTATTTTAGAGAAGAAGTGATGGATGGTGGGTGATATCCATAAAGCGCCATAAATAGTGTCATTTTTGTTGCAGTATGGAAGGAACTGTTATATCACCATTCTGTTAAGGGTAACCACTTGAACCATTTTGTTTGTTTATCATAGACAAAGAAATGTAGGTAGCCTTCCATACACTTATTCACTATCTTATTTTTTCCATCAGATTGAGGATGATAAGATGAGCTATGAGCCAATTGAGTACCCAAACAAGAAAATATTATGTCCAAAAATTTCCATTGAAGATGGGATCTCTGTCACTTACAATAATCTTTGGGCTTCCATGTAGCTTTTGAGTTGTCTCCATGAATGCATTAGAAACTATACTGGATTTGAAAGGATGAGAAAGTGCACAAAAGTATGCGTACTTGGTAATTCTATCAACAATCACCATGATGACACTCTTTCATTAAGACTTTGGTAACCCTGTGATGAAATCCATGGAAACCTCCTCCCAATGCTGACTTGGAATGGATAATGGTTGTAAAATACCTAGGGTCTTAATTGTTTCCACCTTATGTTTTTGGAAAACCAAACATTGTGCCACAAACCTTTGAACATCATTTTTAAGTCCATCTCAAAAAAAATCCCTCTTGAACCTGTGATAGGTTTTCAAAAATCCTGAGTTCCCTCCTACCGAAGAGGTGGGCAATTCCAAAAGTACAATTTGTTTGAGTTGGGAGTTCTTACATAAATATAAGTGATGTTTGTACCATAGTGAATCATTTTTCACTGTAAATGTATCGGATGCACTAAAATCCTACTGCAACCTTTGAATGAGAGTCCACACTTCTTCATCATTCTTCTATTCATCCCTTGCTTATGTTATCCAATCATGTTGGATCATAGAGATAGCACAGAGAAATGCCTCGACATCTTCATCCTTTCTTGAGAGTGCATCCGCCACACCATTTTTATTCCCTTTTTTGTAAATTATTTCAAATTCATAACCCAACATCTTGGTCACCCATTTTTGTTGCTCTTCTGAAAATATTCTTTGTTCCAACAAGTATTTAATACTGTCATGATCTATTTTGACCTTGAAGTGCCTACCTATTAAGTAAGGGCATCATTTCTTCAATGCATGTAGTATTGTCGTCATTTCCTTCTCATAAATGGGTTTGTGTAAGTCATTTCCCTTGAGTGGATGACTTTCAAAAGAAAGGGGCCTTCCTTCTTGTATTAGAACAACACCAATGCCATTTCTCGACGCGTCACATTCCATAATAAAGGTTTTTGTGAAGTCTGGTGTGGTCAAGACAAGAGCTTTGCAAATTGCCTCTTTAAGTTATTCAAAATCTTGAGTTGCCTATGGATTCCATGAAAATCCATCCTACTTATTTAATGCAGTTACATGTGTTTTTATTCTTCCATAGTTCCAAACAAACTTGTGGTAGTAACCTGTGAAACTCAAAAATCCTCTAAGGTTCTTCAATTTTTTTGGAATAGGCCAATCCATCATGGATTTAATCTTGTTAGGGTATACCTTGAAACCATCATGAGATATAATATGACCTAAATACTCTACCTCCTTCACCTCAAAGAAACATTTGGATGGTTTGGCATATAATTGTTGCTCCTTTAGTATTTGTAGCACCCTGTCAACATTTCGAACATGATCTTCCAATACTTTCTATAGATTAACATATCATCAAAAAATACTAACACAAAATTTCGAAGGAATGGCTTGAAAATGGAATTCATCAACCCTTGGAATGTGGAAGGTGCATTCATAAGGCCAGATGGCATGACCAAAAATTCATAATGGCCTACATGAGTTATGAATGTTGTTTTGGGGATATATTCTTCCTTCATTCTAATCTGATGGTACCATGAACGAAGATCCAACTTTGTGAAGTAGATTTCTCCATGTAGTTCATCTAAAAATTCATCAATGACGAGAATGAGAAACTTATATTTAATGGTGATCTTGTTGATCTCTCTATAATCTGGACACATACGCCATGATCCCTCTTTCATGAGTACCATTACCACCAGTGCAGAGTAAGAACTTTGGCTAGGTCTAATAATTCCATCCTCTAACATTTATTCAACCATACACTCAATTTCACTCTTCTGAGCATAAGGGTATCTGTAAGGCCTGATGTTAGGAGGAACACTCCTAGGAATTAAGTGAATAGAATGATCATGATCATGAGTGGGTGTAAGACCTCTGGGAATATCTTCAAATACTTTGGAATTCTTATCAATGATCCCTTGGAGATCTAGAGGAATATATGGCTTATATGTTTGAAAATCTAGTGAGTATAGTTGTATAATTACACCCTGATGCCTATTTTTCAATAATGTTTTCCTGCCATTAGAGCTTACCATTTTATTGGGTTTCCCTGTGATACCCCTTAACTCAAATTCCTTTCCTTCTAATGAAAATTTCATGAAAAGTTCTTGAAAATTAAAATCCATTGTTCCCAATGATTGTAACCATTGGACCCCTAGTACGACATCAACACCACCCATGGGTATAGAAATCATTGGACTATTCATTACATATTTCCCCATAGTAAGATTGATCTTATGGAATTTTCCTGAGCAATTGATAGTTCCTACATTTTCAATCATTACTTGAAACTCTGGAATTGGATATATAAAGCAATTGAGAGCTTTGGCTAATTTATAATGAATGAAATAATGAGTACTACCAGAATCAATTAGCACTATCACCTTTTTCTTTTTTATATATCCTTCGATCTTGAGGGTTTGAGGAGTGTTAATTCCATCCAATGCATGACATGATATGATGGGAGTCATCTCTTCAGAATAAATCTTTTCTACATACTCATCTTGAGATGGTTCTTGTTCTTGTTCTTGTTCTTTTTCTTCTTCCTCTTCACAATCTATGTAAAATAATTTCTTCTCTCCACACTTTTGTTCCTTATTGTACTTGTTGTCACAATTAAAGAATAAACCTATTTATTTTCTTTCCTCCAATTTTCGAGGTTTCAAACTTGTAGGTTGAGGTGGTTTAGAAGAAGAAACATTATTCTCTCGATAGATGTTAGGGGTGGTCCTTCTAGTAGCCATAGCCATATTTTTACTTTCAACATTTCTCACCACCCTGAATGCATTCTCCAATGATTTGGGTTCCCAAAGGAAAACCTCATGTTGAATTTTATCCTTTAAATTTCCTATGAAGACATCAATCAAATGCTCATCTAGAATATATGTTACCTTTATATTCAATCTTTGGAAGTTCTCAATGTGCTCCGCAACTGAACCCTTTTGCTTGAGATTTACCAATTGGTTGAAGAAGGTATTGCTCTTTGTATCCTCATAGTGTTCTATAATTTCATCCATGAAAAATATCCAAGTGACAAGTGATTTGTGAGAAAAAAGTCATCGATACCACACAAATTGATTAGGTTCTAAATATAAGGATGCAATTCGTACCTTTTGTGTGTGGCACATCATGTATATCAAATAACTCCTCCATATGGAGTATCCATGTGATTGGATCCTTACCATCAAACTTCCTCATATCGATCTTAGGAAAGTGGTTGGTCTTCAACCCAAAGATGGAGTTTCTCTAGTCTTTATTCGTCTTCCTTATGTCCTCATCATGCATTTCATGGGATACATTGTCACTTTCAGGTGGCCTCTCTATTAGAAAAAATTTCAACCCTTCCATGTTCTCCCCTTTTAATCCATCCATCTTAGTATCCATCATCACTTCTATCTTAGCTTCAGTTGAATCCATCATCCTCTATAGTTCATATTTTGTTACTGCCTTCTTTTGTAAAATCTATGTCCTTGCACATTTCTTCACCTTCATCAAGAGTCCAATTAGGATTGTCTGAGGGATTATTTGGTGTAGAAGTTCCATTTTTTGGTGGCATGTTGGCCAAGTATCACTGCAAGGTAGGAATTCCTAATTAGCTTAGGCAGGGGTCCTCACAGAAAAGGGATTGTCAAATGCTATAGCTCTCTAATATACATGTGGGGTCCAACAATAGTACTTGTCCCAATATCTCATGGAACTAACTAAGGAGGATTGACCATGCCCTTAGCCATACTATCTGACTTCCTAGGTACTAGAGAGTGATATCCTCGAGTGTTGTTTTCAGTGTACTATAGAAACAAGACGTCTAAATGGTTTTCTTGGTTGGTCTCAAGATTCTAGGGGGTCTCCCTATATATGTCAGGTACATGGGAGCTCAAATCTGTAGTAGTGATGTCTAATGTGCAACCATTCGAAAGGGACCTTCAAATATACTCTCAGTACGTGGAAGAACCACATTGTCCCTGGGTTGTAGCACTGACAAGTAACGAAATCTCCTACGTTTAGAGACACCATAATACATATGTACCTACAAATCCCTAAGATTCTCCCAATTTTATGTGAGACTCATTTTATCCCACTTTATTCCACTTTTTTTAATCACCCCAATTGGATCTTCTATTCAAAAGATATGCAAATTTCAAAAACAAAAATGCACCTTTTAAAACCTTGATTTGGAGAGTGTTCTGCTAGTCAACCTTTCTTGTATTGTAGCTCTACAATTTCAACCCTTATGAGTCTAAAATTTTGTCCTGAGGTATCTTGATGTGTCTTCTTTCCAACCCCATAGGTTATACAAAAATTGGATTCTCCAAGATAATTTTATGATAACTTTCCCAAGATGTGCTGATTTTTTTTCCCTTTCAGAAGAGCGAACTTGTACGACCTTCTAGATGTCACTGTCTTCACTTTAGAACTTGAAAATTTCACCACTAAATATTAGGTCCATACTCTAACCAATGGAACATTTCTCACTCAATTTGAAGGTCTGTAGTTTCATATATAACAGTTTTCCCAAGAACACTTGTTTTAGACTTAAATCTGGACCAACCAAAAACCCTAATTTCCTCAGAGAATAAATTTCAGATTACAGTGAATCAAGGGATGAAGTTTAAAAAAAAATATACTTCACTATTCCTCCTTCATATTATAAACAATTTAGAACTTGAAACAAAGACAAAAAAAATTGGGAGCGAAAATTCCAAGAAGATATGTTTCAAACTAGTTTTAGGACTAGTCAAAAACCCTAACTTGAACATAATGTATCTCCAAAAAGATAACGAACCAAGATCTTAAATTTGGTCCCAAGTTAGCTATATATGTCACTTCTACACCATAGAAATTCCAGATCCTGAAACCTTCTAGAAAAAAAACGTTGTAGTGAAAAGTCCTAGAAGACTTGTTTTGAAGAAGCCAGTCTTGAGGATTGTCTAGCTCTGATACCAAATGTTAAGAAGAAAATATCAAAATAACATAAAAACCTCAAAATAAGTACTCAACACATTGAAAAAGAAATAAATTCCTATAATAATCCTCTTCGAGAGGGAAACCTCCTTATACATCATATGAATTCACAAATACAAGATGATTCCAAATGAAAAGGTCTCCTTGGTATATATAGGAGACTAGGAGGTACAATTACAACTAATGGACCCAAGCCGACATAAATAAAATAGAAATACTAATGTAATATTCCCCAATTAAGGGGTAATGTGCCACTATTTAGGGCTTAACATTCCCATAGACCAAGTAGTACGAAGAAGTACCCAATGCTGCTTTTTGTGTCACTTTGTCTTCCTAAAGAGAATTGGATAAGGAATTGTGCCAAATCATATGATTCTCAATTAGAATATTCTTAATGATGCATATTAAATTCTTATTCATTTATTTAGATAATCCATTTCCTTGTGGATAGTATTTGGTTGAGTAAGTACAATTATAGATTTATCTAAAGAAAATTTCCAATTATATTTTCTTTCATAGGGAAAAGTGCCATCAACAAAGCTCTCATCCTTACTCAAGTTGGCATCATGAATATTATGATTGTTTCAAAATTATATATAGGAAATAACTATTTTCATCACCAACAAATGTGTTGAACATTTCCAAAGTCTTGTGTGGGAGAAAATATGAGCTACTCCCTTCCTCCTAGTTCAACAATAACTGACTTACTCTACCTTTGATAGGAAAACAAGGTTGGGTAATCAGTAAAGAGAGACTCGTTATTTCTTGTTGGATTTTGAAAACTCAACATACCTTAAAAGAAACAAGTGAAAGACAAAAAATGGCTTTAAAAACATCGAACATTAAAGGTTTCTAATTAACTAAATCAAAATTCGAAGAAAAATCAAAGCAAAAGCATAAAAGTAAACAAAAACCATAATATGTACAAGATGATTGTCTTTCAAGAGAAATCAATTGAAATATCTCCTAAGGATCTTGCCATTGACAGGAATCAAGTAAACATCACCTTCCAAGGTTTATAATCAATAAGTGTCAGTTCTTATTTTTTCTATTATTTGAAAATTGAGCCACAAGTTTGAAACTTTATGTGTTTCCCTTCGAGATCATTGACTCTATCCTATTTCAAAACCAAATCACCTATCTCAAAATGATTATCACCAACATTATGCTTGTCAAACTATATTTTTATGATCTGCTAGTGAGAAATAAAATTATGCTTGGATTTGTCCCTTTCTTCTTCTAACATGAGAAGTGCATCAATTCTATTTTAAAGAGAGGGAGAAGGTTGAACATGGGAAACTTGGGAAAGTTGGAGTGAAGGAAAGAAAACATTTGGTCAAAGAATTGGTTCTCTCCCATATACCAAGTAGTATGAAGAAGTACATAATGCTTCTTTTGGTGTCACTTTGTCTTCCCAAAGAGAATTGGATAAGGCATTGTGACAGTTCCTATGATTCTCAACTACAATCTTCTTAATGATGCAGGTTAAATTATTATCCATTGATTCAACTACTCCATTTCCTTGTGGATAATATTTGGTTGAGTAAGTAAAATTATAGATTTATGTAAGGAAAATTTAGACAATAGCGAGGAAGATAAATATGAATAATTATCAAACACAATAACCAAAGGAAATGTTGAATTTGGTAATTAGATGTTGTTTGAGGAACTAAATGATTATTGTTTTTTTATGTGCATTAACGGTACAACCTCAACCCACCTAGTGATGTAGTTAGTTATAATCAATATGTACTTGTGCTACTTGGAAGAGTGTAGTTTTATTTCTACAATTGTGTCTATTTCCCATTGCTCGAAAGGCCTATTAATTGAAATAGGTTGCAATGGTATATAATCCTTTTCTCTCTTCCCATGCTTAGTTGAAATATTTTTCATTTACAAATGTAAACATGATCATCTTTGAAGAGAGTGAGTCAATAGTAGAAAATTGTAAATATTTTGTGATATGTAGTTTCACCAACAAAATGACCTCTGACTAGCCCATCATGGAGATTTGGAAAAACATTATTTGCATCATCCTTTTCCAAATGACATAGTTAAACTCCATCATAATTATTTTAGAAAAGGAGTCCATACAAGAGCTTGTAATGCATAGATTTCAATTGTAAAGCTTTTTTTCCTTAGAGCTCATGTGTCTTGAACTTTTTCAATGGTGTAAGAAATATTTCAAGTCTAAATACCATGAGTTTGAGTTGGAAGGAATATATATGATTTTGTTGGCGAGAACTACAATTTCATTATCCCATCCTTCTTCTTCCTTAGATGTAGAATCTTACAATTATGTTGCCAACTTACATAGTCCTTAAGTACATACAATGTGAGTAGGTTTAAACTTGAGATCATACTCCTAGATGGTTTTCATCTAGTTCCCTCTTCTCCCCCCTAATCAGGGTTTTTTTAAGGATTCAAATACTATAGCTTAGTATAGTATTCTAGGTGATAATTTTAATCTAAAAAAACCCATACACGTAGGAAAATACAATTTAATATTAAAATTTGAAATTTTTGGTGAATATTACCAATCTAAGCATATTTATGTAAAAACTAGATGAATTTATAAAGATAAAATGACCAATTGGCAAATATATTTCTTGAAAAAAGGGCCAAAAAAAGCCCCAAAATAGCTAATTGGTGAAAATTTACCACTAAAAACACCTTGCCCATAATTCATGTTGAATAAACAATGATTGAATAGCAGGGTGAGGGACTATCACTTTAGTAAGATTCTTCAATATATAAGGTTGAAAGTGTTTGACAACCCTATAAACTGCATAAGCTCGTTTGTTTATAAAAGGATAATTCAAGTTTTCTCATTGTAGGTTAGTACTCATAAAATAAATAAGTCGTTCATTACATTCAATATCTTTTTGAATTAAAATTTATGCAAGAGAATGATCAGATGCAAATGTATAAAGAAGAAAGTCATTATTAAAATTAGATTTGCATAACATCAGAGTGTTGGAAATTTCAACTTGATTTTCTCAAAGGATTCATTTTCTTCTTTGTTCCACTTAAATTCGACATCTTTCTTAATCATTTTTTGCAATGGTTTTATGGATTTGGAAAAATCAGGTATGAATTTGCATACAAAATTGATCTTTCCAAATAAAGATTGCATAGCCTTTTTTTCATGTGGGAAGGACAACTGAGATATGACTTTAACTCACTTAGGATATATTCTTATACCCTATTTTGAAAAAATATGCCCTAGTAGTTTTCCTTCAATAACTATGAAGATACTCTTCTTTGGATTGAGCGAGATCCCATAGTTTCTACATCTTTCAAAATTCTGAGTTATCTGTGAAATGTGATATGCTCTATACTTTGAATACATAGTTACATTATCTAAAGAGACAACAACATTTGATTAATCAAACCTAGAAAGGAAATGTCCATTTCTCTCTAGAAGGTATCTCTCACATTGATTAGATTGAAGGGAATCCTTTTGGATGAAAAATTTCCTCATTTAGTCCTGAACACAATTTTAAGATTGTCTTCATCAACTATCAAGACTTGATTGTATCTTGAAAAATTTTCAATTAAGAAAAGCATTTCAAATCTTGATACAAGCTACATGATCTGATCCATTGGTGGGATAAGGTAGTTATCATTTTTAGAAGCTTTGTTCAAGTTACCAAAATCAAAATAAAGTTGAATTTCATGAGTCTTTTTCCTAACTGGCACTAGATTAGGAACCCAAGATGAATGTCAAACTTGGAAAATACTCTTTGCATCAATAATTTTGTTTAATTACTTTTTCACTTAGGGCTCAAGAGAAGGATGTATTTCGTGTATTTTTTGTTGGAAGGGATTGTGTGTTGAATGATACATGTATCATATGTTTTCAGATCATTGTACATCCATGCAAACACATCATGGTATGTCCTAAAGAGTTTAATGTATTCTTGTTTTTCTTTTTTAGAACATCATATCCTTAAATTGACATTTTTGGGGTTCTCTTTTGTTCCTAGGTTGATCACCTCATGCCCTAAAGTTGAACTATTGATTTTAACATTAGATGATTGCTTAAATTTGTCTTGCAAGTCAGATAATTTCTTGAGAATAACCACACCTTTTGGCATAGTATGGGTTGTTGATTCATTTGAATCTTCTTTATTTCTTTCCAAAAAAAAATCATATTTCTCATCTTCTATGCATGTGTATTTGAAAGTATCTTGATTTGTGAGGAATTCAATGATCTTCTCATAACATTCAAAAACCTTCCAATTGATAATGTTGACTGGAAGAGAAGGTTGATAAAGAAACTTAGTTGAAAACCTGCTTTCCTCAATATCCTCTAATGGAACTAACTTAGTGAAACAGTGGCTAAAGAGTCAACTATGGTGTTATTTATCTGTGGAATCATAGAAATATCAAAGGCGTCGAAATTATCAATCAACCTACATACATCTTGCTATTAATTCTTCAATTGTGGGGAATTACAATATATAGTGTTATTTATTTTCCTTACAATTATCTTGGGATCCCCAAAAACCTTTATTTTTTTCAGGCCATGTACAAGAGCTTCATATTTAGCAATGTTGTTTGTACAATTATAAACCTACATTTTCCCTACTGATCTATTAATAAACAACCTACTATGACTCCTTCTTAGGATTTGGATCCATCAAAGAACAATGTCCAAATGTTAGGGACAATTGTAAGATTAGTTTTATCTACATTATTTACACTATGAACAATATTTACATTACCTACATCAATTGTGTTACCATTCACTTCTTAAAAAATTGTATCCTATAGAGAAAGCTCAAATTGTTAGTTTTTAGGGATAGGACAATTTTCAACAACAAAATTACCAAAGTAGGAGTCCAAAGCATAGTTTCCTAATATTAGAAACTTAGGGGATGGTGGTTCATTTGCATCTTTAATATCGGTCACAATTTGGTTCATGTATTTCTCATGGACATTTCTAATTTTTCTAGGCTATCCATTCCATGGAAGCCATAAATATGAACAATATAAAGCAAAGTATCCTTGTAGCTTCATGGATATCTACTATGATAATATCTATTATTTGATGAACCTTAGGGTTTGCAACTACTCATATTAATAGATCCTTTATTTCACCTATAACTTTCACTTTTGACCTATCTAGTTGAATACTATGTTTTGAACATTTTGTTGGTGTTGCATTCAACTTTAGACAAATTTGAAAGATGCTACTGCATAAAATTTGAAAGATGCTCCTACATATACCAAATATTTATGAACATTATATTGTATGTTTCAAAGGTCAACATGGATGGAGTTTGGGATTTTTACCTTTTACCTGAAAGAGAAATGTTGGTTCTCTCATTTTGTAGGTTGTTATTTGTTGTTTTAGTGGCACCTTTACTAACACTTGTAGGATGTATATTGGTGTCCTTTAAAGAATTCAACAATAACTTAGTTTGTTGTGTTATTTTACACACACCGAGGATTGATATGTTCACCTTGATTTTGTTCAAATTATATTCCATGGACTCTTGGTAACTAGTGGAAGGATTTCTAGTACTACTAGTACTAGGTATATTTGAGGAAGTTTTAGCAATAGGTGACACAATCCAATTGTTTTTTTCATTTTTATTTTGAGGATTAGATGGCAACTTTTTCTAAACTAGTCCCTTACTTCTAATATTGTAATATCTTTGTACATGGAGTTCCTCTTCTGCTTCCTCATCCTAAACCATATTAAAACTAGGGAACATATCCAAAAGGAACATGGTTGATTCATTAGGTTGTTCCTCAACCTCTTCTTCTATTTCTCCTTCTATTTGCTTATTTGGTTCTTTTTGCTTGGATACATCCATCAATAAACCTATTTTCCACCAAATTCATAGAATTTAGTCACCGAGGGTAGATTTTCTTTGAATGGTTTTCCTGATTATAGTTTCAAAAGTTATTCATGGCTACCCCTTCTAAATCTATGTCAAGTTTGTAGGTGGGGGTTCAATTGGCTTTGGAGGAATATGTCTCCTAAATAAGGGTATGCATGGTCTTTGGGTTGAGATACCTTCTCCAATATTTATTTTTATATCAATTATTTCATTTGTTAAAAAAAATCATTATTTGCAAAGTTTCCATGTCCATGGTATCTTTTTTCTTTGCCCTCAATGGTTTTTTTAGGTTGTGGTATGGGAAAAATTTTGTTTTTATTTGGAAAATAACTTTTATTTTCACAAATGCATCATGGATTTGTTTATATCCCATCATCTCAAATTATACTTTCTTTGCATATTTGAAGTTTAATGCAATGTTCTTTCCTGCTCATTTGACAAACTTGCAAATAGGTGCTAGTAAATCATTCACATAAACGTCAATTTGAAGTTCTTGGGAAATTGTTGTTTTGGCCTAAACTTGTTGATGATAGTTGTAAATATTTGGTTGAAGTCCTAAACTCTTTCCTTAGGACCCATAACCAATGAGAATATTTTATCCATTAAGGCTCTCGTGGTGGTCTCTTCCCAAAACTTATCCAAAAAGGACTTATGAAAAATACCCCAACTTGTGATTGATCCAACTAGTAGTGAAGTACCAAGTGGAGGCTTTATTTTCAAAAGTGTAGGGGAACAAATCACATAGTACATGTTTGTGTTGAACATTCATAAGTCTGATGGACAAGATGAATTGTTTAATATGATTCTTTGGAGAACTAGAAATATCAAGATCATATTTGGGAAATAAGAGCTTGGGGTGTTTAGGTAGATTGTGCATTTGACTGGGCAATGCAAATGCATCTCGAGATAACTAGGGTTGATTTTGGTTCTGATGATGCATCATGTATAATAATTTTTAATTGTATCTGATTTCTTAGAGACATATTTATATTCATATTAACTTTCAAATTGTTTAGTCTCTAGCAATGTTTTTTTAGGTTTAGGGGTTTTGGAATTTCTTGGAGTGCTAACTCAACTAAGTCCTCCACAATGTGAACTAAGGCTTTTACCCTAGTTTGAGTCACTATCTATGTGGTATTCTTCTTCAAGGATGTAAATGTGCCACGTGAAAGGAACCAATTTGTCTAGAGTATGCTCAGGTTATACATTTGAAATCATTTACCTCCTTGTTAGATACTACATATGGAATTTCAATTTCTCAATTTTTCTCAAGGTTTTCCCAAATCTTGTGTAACTAAATGTTTGAGAGATGCTTAGGATTTGGAATATTAGTAGATGAAAATGAGATGTTTAAAGATGAACCAATTTTAGCAATTGAATCAACCAAACAAATTTATCCCTTCTTATAGTGTCATTTTGTTGATGGGTCTAAATGCCCAGGTTTCAATAGTAGGGATTAAAACCATTGGATAGACCCAAGCATACTCTCACTTATTTGGTGTGAAATAATACTTCTAATTTATGACCTAACAACCTTTGGATGAGATTTACTATATATATATATATATATATATATATATATTTTTATTTTTTTTTTTTAAATTAACAACCTAATAAAAATGAAACTATTATTAATTAAATATAAAGGAAAATTGTTCTAAATTTTAACTCATTACAACAATGGAAAGGTAAATATAACTCATTTAATCCTAAAAAAATATTTATTTTAGTAGCAAAATTTTCTAAGAAAGAAAAATCTAACTAAATATGAAAAATAAGATTTTACTTAAAAAAAAATGGAATAAAAGAAAAATTTAACTAAACATGAAAAATAAGATTTTAATAAAAGAACAAGAAAAATAAGATTTTAATAAAAGAACAATGGAATAAAGAACTTGTTAATTATTTAATTCCTTAGAAATAATTATACATGAAACTATTGTACTAGTATGTTATAATTTTTCAGGAACATAGAAAATTTAAACTATAAAAAATAATTGCATAAAGTTTTTGTTAAATAAAATGCATTAAAATAAAACTAATAAATTTCACCAATGTAGCATGCATGCAATTGGAAATATATTACAAAACATGATGCCAATGATTCCTTGAAGAAAATGGTTCTTGGGGTAAATAAATGGCTTTTTAATTAACAAGTGAAATAAATGGCTTTTTAATTAACAAGTGAGATCATTGATTTGATATAAAATATAGGTATCACAAACAAATTTAAATGAGTGAATATGTGACGCAATGAAATAATAGATTGGAATATGTGAAGCGTCGATTACATTACGAACATAAAGAAAATACATGGCATTGGTTTTAATTTTTTTTTTCTTAAAAAAAAATAAAAATAAAATAACATTTAATTGTTTCATAAAAGAAAACAAATAATATGCACCATGTAATAGAACAGTTTCGATATTTACTATCTAATTCGAATCACATTTATATGAAACCATATATATCTCAAAGTAACATTTAATATTATATTTGCGGGGAATATATTCTGTCCGATTTAAATCACATTTATATCGAACAGTATATATCCCAAAGTATGCAGTATTAAATGCTATTATTGTCTGGTGCTATCGGACAATTTATAAACGTTAAGAGATTTCAAAATTTGATCAAATATCATGTTTGGAATTTTTAAATATGTCTGTTTTTATCTGCTTTGATTTCCTCGTTCAATGCAATTTTCAAGGATGGGTTTCTACATCCATATGAATATTAAACATATATAATATATAGCACTGATTTTAATTAAATATTTTCTATTGACAATAACACTATCAATCTTAATAGTAATTAAATAATTTCTATTGACAATAACACTATCAATTTTAATAGTATTGCTTGAAACATATTCTATTCAATCATTTCAAGAGAAATTATAAATAAGAAAATGAATATAAAGTATCATGTTTTTTTTACAAATTTTGGAAATGAATTATTTTAATACATTCAACACATTTTAAATTTTATTTTTTAATAAATGCATATTATCAATAGTATTAAATGTTATTATTGTCTTTTACCTAGAGATCTTGGGACAAATATGTGGATATCCTTCACTCAAATAGTTATGAGCAAAAAGTGTGGTTGATGTGGATTGCTTAAAATCTGAAGATTGAATTGTTTATCCAATGTTCCTTGATATAAACATGGAAAATTGGAGGTTTTCAGGTCAATAATTAGAGCACTTGACGAGGCCTCTTAAGAATTATTGGGAGTGTTGAAGACGGAGCAACTGTACCATCTGGCAGAGAACGGGGCACACGTGGACTTCAACAAGGTAGTGTAAGCCAATTGTCAATTGCTCTAGAAGTAGGAGTTAATTCCACCGATGTTCGCATTGTCTTAGGGTTCACAACTGTAAGGATCATTCTCTGGATCCTCTCTTGGATAAGCCATCCCTCTTTCCTGCCATCATCCACCCATGTGATCAATGTTAGTGGTGTTTATGCCAGCAGAAGTAATGCTGCTCGTTTGGGGTTGAACATGTCTTTCTTTAGTTTGGCTTCTTATAGCTCGTCTTCTTCATTTGTAGGTATATATCATTTCAATGGCATATAACTCATGCGATTCACTGCCTAATCTAACGATTCAGAGCATGATTGATCATAATTTGTTGGGTCATTCATAGGAATGACTTCAAATTCTATAGAAATTTATGTTTTGATATGTATCCTTGTTAGCGTGCAAATTTGTCAAACAATACTTCAAGGAGGCTTTCTATGTGAAGAATCAATGGAGAAAGTTATGTGCCAATCAAGTGGTAAATCCAACAATTCTTCTCAGTCTTCTTCTGATTCTAGTGGGCATGGTTGCTTATGTTCGCCGACAACGTATGTGGGATCTTTCCACTGTAGACTTCATCAACTTTCTGATGTCCCGTTGTAGACTTCATCGATGGAGTTGCAACAACCAGATGCAGGGATCGATCCAAGATAAAACCGTGGATAACAATGTTGCTCAAGACAAAACTGATGAGAAGAAATAACGTGCATCTAGGACTAGTGAATACAATGGTGGCTAGAGAAAGCTCCTATGATTGAATTATATTTTCATATTTTATTTCTGGAAATATGTGTATATTGTAGGTTGGTAATCAAGAATATGGTGATAATAGCATGGTTCTTTCCCTCTTTCAGATTCATCGGGATTTGTTTGTGTGAATTGAGATTGATTCTCTGAGCATTATAATGTGTGTTTTTTTTCTAGTTTGTTTATGCTATTGGGTGGGCTGAAGAGAATGCGTTTATGTATATTTTTTTTATGTTTTGAATTTAGTTTTTTAGAATGTCATGCCTCTCTTGAACGTCATCCTCATGTTCATCCACAAAAACAACATGGTCTAAATGCAGAGTGCTCATGATTATACTAGACTCTCCACAAGGGCATACAAGTTTGGGAATGTTGTGGGCTTATCCAGTCACAACTCTTGTCTTCTTGTTCTTTTGAACCGCCTCGAAAACAAGGGATACAAGCTACCTCAAGCTGCTCTTCGTGCATGCATGTAGGTGCTACAAGAAACACATCATATGCATTAGAGAATGTGTATTTGATAAATCCATCAGAACATTCAACCACGAGACCGAGCAGGCTAGATTTCACAATCGGGGTGAAAGAAAGGAGAGTGTAATGCTACTAATTCTTCTTGGGAGGATGTTGCTTCCACTGGACTTGGATCTATGAAAAAAAATCCAAGTCAGGGCTCAACACCTTTACCTTGTGTTGCAGAAAACATTTGTTTCTATATGTTGAATGGTCTTAGGGGATTATGAGACCTCTTTTATGCATATATTTGTAACTAGTTATTTCTATGTATATGTTCAATATCCTCGTGATTGGATCTTTCCCATCCACTGCAACAAAACCTACTTAGACATGATTTTACAAATTTGTTTGCTAAAGCATTATTAAATAATGATAAAGAGAAAAAGGCACAAAAACAAGAGCTTCTTCAACACAGAAAGAAATTCCAGAGAAGGTGAAATAGTAAGTTATCAAAACAGACTCGTTTTGCTCCAGACATGCATTTGTCTTTATCCTTTGATTTTCTCATAACATCTTCTTTCTCGGGTTCAGCTCCTGAGAATTTAGGAGAACCACCTTTTTTTGGGTAGACTAAGAGACCATTTAATTGCTATTCTCATAATCTATCTAGCATGCCCCTTCCATTGAATTTCCTGCAATTATGGCATCAATCTAAGTTGTTCTCACAAGGAAGATATTCTGCATTAAAATTTTTAGTTGTTTGTCTCAATTTGCAAATTGATATATCTATCTGCTTTTAAAATTCAGGATTGTGAAGACGACAGTCTGGACAAGAAGGACGAGGTCCAGTCTCAACAAGAAGGTTGAGAGGGACAACATGATGATATGATGCAAAAGAAGGACGAGGGAAGGTAGGGAGATGATATGATGCAGAATGAGGATACAGTCAAAGAGAACATGTTGCATGTAGAGGCGATGAGGCATTACAATCAAAGAGAACATGTTGCATGTAGAGGCCATGAGGTGATGAATACAACATAATGCATCGAATGCAGGGTAACCATGCATGTAAAGGAGATGGAGACAACATAATGCATCGAGTGTAGCGTGAGCATGTAGGGTAACCAATGCCATAATTTAGTTTTAATAATTTTTAAATGAATTATAAAATCTTACAAATAAACAAATTATATTTCCCTCCACTAGGACTATTTAGTCCCATCAATACGGTTTGGGTGAATCAGAAAATACAAATAAAACTGTTTGAAATTGGAAAAAAATATTTGTAATTTTAATAAAAAGGAATTAATAAAAAATTGGTGAAAACATAGATAAGGTGTGTAAAATATTATACAAAACAAAGTTATTAATATCTCATAACACACCAACTAATGAGGAGTCAAGGATAGTTGAATTCGTGTCGAAAGCTATAGTCTCTTGGCGGGGCAGGGACTAATAAGAATAAGAGAATACATTCATATACAATAAAAAGATGTACCTTCATGAGCCAAAAATCCCACACAACTAATTGACTTCTAATATTTATACAAATTCAAAAACTATTGACTTGTTGGCCCTTGACCAAGTTTTGAGGATCCTTGGTCATGTTTGACCTATTTTTGGGACTTCGACAGGCTGTCGAAAGGCAAAGCACAAGACGAAGTGGAGATCGCGGAATCTCGGCCCCTTTTTAGGGATTTTTGGGTTTTTGGGATTATGTAACGGGTATGGGAATGTCATCCCATGGGTTTACCCATGCTTAGGCCTATTTTGTAATGTAAAAATATGTAGCTAAGAAATGTAAGAAGAGGTCGGTGTGCTAAGTGCTAAGTGTTAATTTCTAAGTGCAAGTGGTAACTGTAATTTCTTTGTGCATACTATGTGAGGTTTGTAGAGCTAAGTGCAAGTGATTGTAAGAGACAGTGGAAGGCTTTGTGTTGTAACTCATGGAAGGAGGATCTAACGGGGTGCGTAGATCTCCTGTCCTTTGTGGAGTAAGATATCAAGGGTCTATGCATGTAGCTGATTGAAAGAAGCTAATAAATAAGACAAAGATTTGGTGGACATAGCCCTAGGGTGGGGGTGAACCACGTACATCTTGTGTTGTGAATGCTTTGTGATTTATGGTTGCTCTCTTGTGTATATGATTAAATGATTAGTGCACTGTTAGATGATGAATGAATCTAATATGGTAGCTTAGTGATGAACAATGTGAATGAATGCTATATCTGATCTATGTTAGTATGCTTAGTGCTTGAATCTATCGGATCTAGGGGAATGTTGCACTGATTTATTATTAGGGTTTAACTGCATTGTAAACTAAGGTTGGATATTGATGAACTATAACTGCTAAGTGCTTTGTAAAGGTGTTGTAATCATAGATCTATGTCCCAGCTAAGGTTGCAAACACTGGAGTCCTACAACCACCCCTGCCTCTACCTCGGGTGAGACTTCATCTACTTCACAGGTGTTGCCGAAAGGGTCGGTAGTTAGGGTTTTGTTGGTGCACTGTTGTAGTGTTGAGCCTCGGGTCTTCCCCTATGCCAACAAATGGTTTTGTTGCCGGGACCTGAAACTGTGATTGTTGGGAACTGAGGAAGAAGAAGCTATGTGCGAAGATCTGAACTTAAACTGTGATTGTTGGGAACTGAGAAAGAAGAAGCTATGTGCGAAGATCTAACTTGAAACTGTGAAAGCTTTGCACGTAGATCTGTTTCCCTAGTACGCAGTACTCTACTTGGATTATGAAGCTCTATGCCAAGAAGAAGAGTCAAATCTAAAGAAAAGAGGCAAGATCTGAAAGCTTTGTTCTCTAGTAAAGGTAAGAATAGCAAAAAGTTTTAGATTGGGAAGCTTTGTGCTTTGCTGAAAGTAAGATTAGTGGAATTTTTTGTTTCAAGAAGATGGATCTAGGTATGTTTGTTAAATTTTGTCCTAGTAGGGCACAACTAGAAGAAATAAGATTTGATATAAGTAGATCTGATAAGAATAGTGAAAGATATGTTATACCTATGCATAGAAAGAATGTTTGGACTAACCAATGGATGCAGGATCCTAGAAATAATTTTTTGCAAGTTAGCTACTATGATCCTAGTGTGTAGTATAGGAAAGGCTGAGGATCATTTAAAATAAAATAAGAATTGACCCTTTGTTACAGTTGTAGAAGATCGGGACATCTGGCTAAGGAATTCCCTGGTAGAAGACCTAGTTGTCATTGTTGTAAAGATATGGACCATGAAGTTTTAGATTTCCCTAGAATGATTGCTAAGATTGAAAGAATGAATATGAGACAAGAAGACCATAAGGAAGGTCAAGCAACTAAGGCCATGGAAGAACCCTAGAAAGAATAAGAGACTGTATTGTTGCAAATGAAAGAAGCCCTAAATGACCACCGAAATATCAACCTATCATATATCTTCAAAGAAAAAGAATACATAGAAACAAAAATAAGAGACTTCGACATTGACTGTGTTCTGAATGAGGAAACATAGGTGAATATTATGACAAAAAGAACTTGGGAAATTTTAGGGAAGCCTGTTATGATTCCTTCATTGGGAGGAATAGGATTATTTAGAGGAAAGTTGATAACCCTATGTGGAAGACTTACCCAAATATCTATGAGTTCTCATGGAACTTCGACAGAAGAATATTTTGAGGTTGTTAAATTTATAAAGAACAACGCCGCATTTGCTATATTACTAGGATCTCTTGGATTGAAAGGGATCATGCCAAAAGGAAAGAAGAAGAAGTCTTAGAGCAGAAGAAGCAAGAGTTGAAAGATTTCATGACTAGGAGGATCACACACTTGATTGAAGAACAAGAGAATAGATCGAAGATATTTAAAAATAGAAACTTGGATGTCGAAGTTGGAAGAACACAAGAAGACTCACAAAAGATTGAAGCACCTACCCCAGATAGAGACGAAGTATTGCCCCTGAATCCTAGGAAAGAATCTCAACAACACGAATTTACTATGCCAAGAGGAGATAAGAATCAGAATGGAAAGAGGAATACATAGATGAAGCTCACTGGAAAAAAGGATAGAAAACTAAGTAAGAAGAGATCAAAGATCGAAAAGTTACAAAAGGTTCCAGAGGTAACTTCACAGAAGGGAAATTTGCGAAACTGGAACTTCGTCGGGATATTAGAACAATGCCACATGGCACTTCGCCATAGAGAAGTAATATAGTTGTTGGAAATAGTACAATCGTTAGAATAATGCCCTGAACGGTTAGAATGACATTCATGGTTAGAAAGCTCGTCATCGGATCATTGGGACTGCGTCGTAATGGACATAACTGAATTAATGAAGGCTTCTCACCCGTTGGAGAGATCCGTTGCTTAGTTATCTACTTATTTCATGGAGCCTTGCACTGAGAACACTTTTTCCAACCGTGATTATCTGAGCCTACAAATGAGTTGATTTCTCACAATGATCATCGACCTATCACCATCCATCTCATTGCATTGAGTAGTTACTCTTCAAACCTGAGATATTCAACCATGATCGTGTATGTCTGAAGAACTTAGCGCATTCAAAGAGTCTGTGAAGGAGGTACTCATCGACCTTATGACTGAAAGAGTAATGTATGAAAGGGTAATGTCTGTGGGTGTACAAGCGTCGTCAACGAGAGGAGTGCAAGCCTCTCCATCGATCGCTCATGGATCCGGGCCATCCCAAGTCATCACAGAAAAGAGAACCAAGCACAGATATTCCCTAGAAAATATGAAGCTAATCTCGACCATCTTACCCGACTACATCCCGCCTCTGGACGATGCGGTGAGTCGTGATAATGTGCCGAGAGATTTTGATTACACCATGGTTACTGCGTACCTCCCGAAGGGGATGCACATAGTTAGAGCACAGCAGGACAAGATCGCAATGTTGAAGTTCAACGACTTCAAGCTAGGAGACCGCAAGAACCATAGTATGCACGCCCCATATAAATACTTGACCAGGATGAAGGGGAAGAACTCGAAAATAATCCCCCAGTTGTGGACGATGAACCTCATGCAGTCCACCCTTTTAAATGTAATGAAGATCCCACATTTTGGATGGAACCAGGAGGTTAATGCCTGTGTTAAGCTCCTGCTCTCATGTTACCGTGGCGGCTACTTATGGCTAGACTGACATATCACAGTCGATCCGATGTTGATCCATAGGATCACTGGATTGAGCATGCAAGGACTCGAATCGCAAGACTTCTACCTAGGAAAAGATATAGATCACGCCTTAGCACATAAGATCAAGGATATTGATGACGATGTTGAAAAGGGGACATGAGGCTACAAGGTAGCCTCCATCCAAAATGGCACAATGCGCCTAGCATGCCAGTTAATTGCAGGAAAGCTGGTAAGGAAGAACATACCCACGCAGGTCATAGGATTTTTCGTTGACCTCGCTGGGAAATGAATGGAAAGCCTACAGATGAACTGGGTGAAGTACCTAGTTAAACAACTGTAATTAGACTACTGCGAAGAACAGGATCAGGGCTACAAGTTCCACTTTAGTTGGATCCTGATCCTCATCGCATTTATTGCTTGGGAAATGCTGGAAGGTGAGACCTTCCTGGACATTGACCCATTTGAACCACTTGCTGCGAAGTTCACCACGCTCTGGTACTCGAGAGATATGGGAAAACAGTGGCAGTCAAACATATTCTTTCACACATATTATCTCCAACTAAAGAGGGCTATCGAAGTTGAACCTCGCATGATGCCAAATACCCTATAGTGGTTCCAACTCCTCATGAAGTTCCACGCAGATCGAAACTTCATCTATATCACTGCATGAGCAGACGAGCATAAGGAGGAACTTCAGTCATACTACAAGCTCACCGAAGAGGACCTCGAGGAGATAACTAAGGACTGGTCAACATACCTCCTTATTCCCGTCGATCTTGTAGAGATGTCTAACCCTAAACTTGACAGCTCAGAGGTCGGTCACAAAGAACATGACACACCTGGAACCAGTAGAAGGAAGAAGACCGAAAAAATCCAAGACTTAAGTAGCGCATCAGAAAAGATTGCTTCAGTATCACTTGGCCGAGGGGGTGATGATGAAGTAGAAGAGATAAATGGAAAATAAGATGAGAAGAAGAAAGGCGAAGTAACACTGCCTAGAGATGAGGCTGATCCCTTGAAGAAGAGGAAGGTTTCTCCCTCGAAACCCTCTTCCCGTAAGAAATCTAGAGCCACCTTGACTAAGATGCAGACTGTGCTCACTATCGATGACTTTGACTTCATCATCTCAACTGTAAATGACGCCTCACAGAAAATATTGCAGAAACAAGAATCCAAGCAGGAGTAAATGTATGACAGAATCGGAGTTGAACTCTGAGGGGTAGAGCAGGCACTTTAGTCTAGTCGCGGAGTATCCACTGCGCCCCTGCCGTCGAAAGAACCAGATTTGGGAGATGAGCCAACCCAACTCCACAGACTAGCTGATGCGATAGAAGCTCGGCTTCGTCGTGCACAGGAAGAAACAAAACAATCCACCCAGGCCTTGAAGCAAGTGCAAGAAGTAGTTGTAGAAAAACGTCGAGTTGCGAAGCAGGAGAAGGTTGCTCTCCAGACAAAGTTTGACGAGGAGAAAGCACAGATTCAACAAGAAAAAAAATAGATGCTCGAAGTGAAAGAAGCAATCAACAGAGCACTTCACTCTGCGACAGTCTTAGAGACAAAGGTAGAATACCAAGTCGAGCATCAAGTAGAGAATCTTATGGAAGCTCTCCAATAGCTACAACAAAGAATAGAAGACTTAGAGCTACGAACAATGCCTGACACTCCGCGGGATGGGGGGGATCAAAGTGAAGCAACTGCTCAAAGCGCAGTTGAGAGAATAAAGGCCCTTTCCATGGAATGGAAACAAATAAGTGATCGCAGTGCCCAGACTTATGAGTTACTCACTGAGAATTTGAAACTGAAGGCACTGGAGTCACATATCCAGGAGGCGAAGCAGTAAGAAGAAACAATACAGGCATAGTTGAAGCCCTTGTCAGCTGTTGAAAAGATGAATAGATCCCAAGAACAACACACTACTCAATAGTAGGTCCACACCATTCGGAGTAAATTCATGGAAGTGACTCAGAGACTTCAACCTATACAGGATGAGGCTTGCCAATTGTTCGCAGAGATCGAAGGTCGAGGAGTAGAACTGGAGAAAGTCGTCACTGCAGCTGAACAATGCTTAGAGGGACATGTGAACGAAGCTGTCATCCAAGAGTTCACTGAGAAGGAGGTCATGGCACAAAAACAGGTTGAAGCAGCTCGAGCCAAGATCGAGGATTTTGAAGCAGAGCTACACAGACCAGAGTGACTTGGGACGAGTCACAGGAGAGTGTTGGGGGCCTGTTGGCCCTCAACCAAGTTTTGAGGATCCTTGGTCATTTTTGACCTATTTTTGGGACTTCGACAAGCTGTCGAAAGGCGAAGCACAAGACAAAGCAGAGATTGCAGGATCTCGACCCCTTTTTAGGGATTTTTGGGTTTTTGGGCTTATGTAACAGGTATGGGAATGTCGGCCCATGGGTTTACCCATGCTTAGGCTTATTTTGTAATGTATAAATAAGTAGATAGGCAATGTAAGAAGAGGTCGATGTGGTAAGTGCTAAGTTTTAATTGCTAAATGCAGGTGGTAATTGTAATTGCTTTGTGCATACTATGTGAGGTTTGCAGAGCTAGGTGCAAGTGATTGTAAGAGACTATGGAAGTCTTTGTGCCATAACTCAGGGAAGGAGGATCTAGCAAGGTGCGCAGATCTCCCGTCCTCTGCGGAGTAAGATCTAAAGGCTCTGTGCATGCAGCTGATTGAAAGAAGCTAATAAAGAAGACAAAGAGTTGGTGGACGTAGCCCTAGGGTGGGGGTGAACCACGTACATCATGTGTTGTGAATGATTTGTTATTTATGGTTTCTCTCTTGTGTATATGATTAAATGATTAGTGAACTGTTAGATGATGAATGAATCTAATATGGTAGCTTAGTGTTGAATAATGTGAATGAATGTTAGATCTGATCTATGTAGTATGCTTAGTGATTGAATCTATTGGATCTAGGGGAATGTTGCATTGATTTACTATTAGGGTTTAACTACGTTGTAAACTAAGGTTGGATATTAATGAACTATAACTACTAAGTTCCTTTTTAAGGTGTTTTAATCACATATCTGTGCCCCAGCTAAGGTTGCATACACTGGAGTCCTGCAACCACCCCTGCCTCTACCTCGGGTGAGACTTCATCTGCTTCGCAGGTGTTGCCGAAAGGGCCGGTAGTTAGGGTTTTGTTGGTGCGTTGTTGTAGCATTGAACCCCGGGTATGCCCTTGTGCCAACAAATAGTTTCGTTGCTGGGACTTGAAACTGTGATTGCTGGGAACTGAGGAAGAAGAAGCTATGTGTGAAGATCTGACCTAAAAATGTGATTGCTAGAAAATGAGAAAGAAGAAGCTATGTGCGAAGATCTGACTTGAAACTGTGAAAGCTCTGTTAGGCTGCTAAATTGAAGCTTTTAAGTGACCTGAAACACTAAATTGTCAAACCAGGGTTGGTAAATTTCGAGCTGATACACAGTATGTGCAGGCAAGCGTCTAGTCTTTATTTGAATGTTGTCCTAAGATTAAAACACACACCTATTCAGAGAACTTGAATTTTAATGACCAACTTAAAACTGAGCATTTCCTATCTAAATCATCAACAAAACAAAAACAGTCTTGTACTCCGATGCTGGTACTGCTATTTCTATTCAAAAGCGTAGTTCTACAAAATCACTCTACCTCTATGTTCAACCATCTACCATCAGCATTTTCGTTTAAGTCATGACACACATGGTATTGTCGAAACTGCATTCATTCTGAGCATCCAAAACAAATCTAATGCTATCTACAGGAAAACAGAGTGTTATGCTACTAACTGGTACCAGGAGCTCCTTTTGTTCTAACTATAACCTAACTATTCTAAGCACGCAAGGCAACTACCGTCTAACAAAACAAAGTGCATACTAATTCTAAGTTATGTTCGAAGTGAAAGTGAAAAGCCAAACAATCATATGCATATGCTAACCCTACAGGCATCAATACTGCGTTTAACATTCACCAACATAAAAAGATAACAGTCTGGAGATTGAGTCTGTTGAGGAACGAATAAACACGATTCTGGAACTTTTAAACTGTCGTGTAAGAAAGCATTGACACACTGTAATGAAATGAAACTATGATAAGCCAAAGCTAAATCTGTGAACACTACGCTACCTCTAATGCAAGTTCTAAGATGTTGAAATGAGCGAAAGCTATAACAGCACAAACTAAACCTATTGCAAATTAAGGCAGCGACTTGCACCAGTTTGGCGGGCCCAACCAAACGACACAAACACTGTGGAAAACGACCAGAGCCAACTAGATCATATGATGCAGATACAGTGTAACTCCACGCTTCATTAACTCATCAAAACAGTATTCAGATCATATGACAGTCAAAATATACGCAACAGTAGATTGTATTCAAGACATAAGTTCATAGCATAGTCCAATAACAACAACAAAACGACCACCGTAATAGTAACAACAGTAGTAGTAGTAACAGTCGTAACCCGTTCTCAGCAGTGATCCCGGGTTTTAATAGAAGTCTCATTGTTCATAACAGTCGAATAACAAAGATGCCTAAAACAAACGGATCCCTGATCCGAGAAT
>ML781099.1:376185-391368 GCA_009831015.1 Picea engelmannii | reverse complement strand
TGAGAATTACGAAGGACCTCAAGCCTATTAATCATGCCATGTTTGCGGATGATTCTCTTATGCTAGGAGGAGCCTCAAACAGAGTAGATTCTGCATTCAAGAACATACTTCAGAACTACTACAATGTGTCAGGAGCCTTGATAAGAGAAAGGAAAAGTGTTGTCTATAGTTGGAATGCAACAGAACATGAAACCCAAAGGATTGCCAACACCTTGGGATTCAAAGGGTATGCAGATTGGGAAAAGATACAGTACCTTGGGCTGCCATTAAATTTGGGTACCAATAAATTCAACCTGTGGTAAGGTGTCCTAACAAAAATTAAAGGGAAAATTGATGCCTGGGGAGGACACTGGCTCACACATGGAGGAAAATTAACATTGATAAAGGCAGCTCTCTCCTCATTGCCGATCTACCAAGCAAATTATCTTCTGGCACCCAAATCAATTTCTGGGCAAATCAATAAGTTCCTGAGAGATTTCCCGTGGCATGGTGGCAAAGGGAATCAACACAAGTTCCATTTGGTCAGATGGGAAACAACAAAGCTGCCCATAAGAGAAGGCGGGCTCCAGATTAGAGATCCAGCTCTTTTTAACATTGGCCTTGGATGCAAAATCTTTTGGAAGTTGCACAATGAGCCCTCTCATCCTGTAAGTAAAATGCTCCTGCACAAATACATTCCCAGCGCTCAAATAAGAAATTTACAAAATGCTTTCTACAGGAAAAGCACGCAACTCTGGAAACTATGCCTCAAGGGGACACAAATATTCACCCAGGATCTGTACCGAGTTCCTGGAAATGACAAACGGACTTGCCTATGGACAGATCGGGTAATGGGGAGGCCGCCCCTTGCCTCAAACGCCAGCCTGAACGAAATTCACATTTTTCTTGCACAGAGAGGAATACATAGGATCAGTGATATCTCAAAATGGAATGAGGATGGCTCCTGGTCAGACTGGCACTTCGGCAAGGTTCCAAATCGCCTCCTTCAACAGTTGGAAACGCTCAAAGAAGAGCTCTGAGACGCAACACCAGTGCGCATGAATGAAAAAGACAAATGGGGATGGGGACCCATAGGGAGTTATTCTATAGCCAAAGGCTATGCTATGCTACAATGCCAGAAAGATAGACCACCCCCAGCTAAAATCTGGAAGGACGTTTGGGACTCTACAACGCTCCCCAAGGTTAATTTTTTCTTCTGGACTCTAATGCACAAAACGGTACTGACTGGTGAAAACTTAATGAAAAGAAACATCGCAGGTCCTCACAGATGTGCTCTATGCAAAGAAGCAATGGAAACATCTGATCATTTGTTTGTAGACTGTCAATTTGCAAACAAAGTCTGGTTCCTTACCCTCCATGGTCTCAATGTTGTTGTCCCCTCGAACATCTCTGTTGTAGATCTTTTCACAAACTAGAAGGACAACTATCCCTCTCTCTCAATGAAAACACTTTGGACCAGAATTTGGATCTCCATCCCCAAATATGTGTGCTGGAAACTATGGCTTGCAAGAAATGAGCAAATCTTCAACAACATAGCATGGACCCCCAACATGGTAGCAGTGAAAGCAAAAGGACTCCTTTTAGAAACTCTGAGTTCTCAATCCCACACAACAGACATCTCGCTGCAGCAGGAAGAAAAGAATTGGCTTGGTAACCCTATGCTCACTTCTAGGACCCAAAGTATTGAAAAACCCTATTCCGAAACAAAATGGAGGCTAAGAGACAACAATGACACTTTCCAAAGATGGTGGCAGAAGTAAGGAATAACTACAACTTTCTTCGATGACGCCTCCAAGGGCAACCCTGGCACAGTGGGAGCTGAAGGAATCATTTACTCCAAYGAAGGGACAACGCTATAAACCTTCAGTTGGGGACTTGGACAGCGAACTAATAACCAAGCAGAAATCTTGAGTCTAATAAAAGTGTGCCAGATAGCCAAGGCAAGAGGCCATCGGAATCTACAAGTGTTCGGAGACTCAAAAATCTTGATCAAAATGATACATTCGGGAGGACAGTTCAATGATGCTGGATTAAATAAGAACCTGCGAAGACTAAGACATACTCTCCAGGATTTCACCTCCTTCAACTGCTACCATATACTTAGGGACTTAAACAAATAAGTAGATACTTTAGCCAATAAAAGTTGCCTCCTGGCCGAAGGAGATCTATGCATAAATGATGGAGATCCAACAAATATCGGTATCCCATGAAAAGGACAACAATGTGTAAAATTGTAGTTGGTTGTGTGAAGGAGGGCTGGAACATAAGCTGAAACATAGTGCTAGAATAGATGCTGAAACACAGTGTTGGAACATATGCTGAAACAGTGTTGTAATGCTGAAACATAGTGCTGGAACAGATGCTGAAACACAGTGATGGAACAGATGTTGAAACACAGTGTTGGAACAGATGCTGAAACATAGGGCTGGAACATGTGTTGAAACAGTGTTGTAACGCTGAAACACAGTGCTGGAACAGATGTTGAAACACAGTGCTGGAACAGATGCTGAAACACAGTGCTGGAACAGATGATGAAACACAGTGCTGGAACAGATGCTGAAACAGAGTGCTGGAACATATGCTGAAACAGTGTTGTAATGCTGAAACACTGTGCTGGAACATATGCTGAAACACCGCTGCAACAAATGTTGAAATAGCGCTGAGACATATGCTAAAATAGAGCTGAGTCTTATGCTGAAGCAATGACTGGAGTTTCGACACTTAAATTTAATCCAGTTCTTTTAGAAGACATTCAGTTCACTAGTCTATAGCTATAGAAGTCGAATGGTTCAGGAAGACAGACCCGAAGAAATTCGAGGCCATTTTGTAATCGGACCTGTGGTTAATCCACCCCATTAATATAATCTATAATTGTTTCTGTTAAAAAAAAAAAAAAGTGGATGCTAGTTTGTAAGATTAATTACTTAGCAACATTTTATATTTAATTCATACTCATCCCGACATCTCTTGTTTTGTTGGTCTCATTGTATATACATGAAACAACCCCACAAAATCCATTGGAAAGAAACAAAGTGGATACTTCACTATATCTGGGGTATAGTTAAATTTGGCATATAATAGAGTTTAGAAGTAACTCATTAGTTAGTTGGTTTTAAAGATTCTGATTGGGTTAGAAACCCTAATTATTAAATGTCTATTGCAAGTTATGCATCAACCTTAGTTTCATACCTGTCACTTGGTATTGCAAGAAACAAAATATCCTTTATCTTTTTTTAGCAAAATCAAAGTAACAAGCAACAATTTGTGCCATTCATGAATTTCTTCAACTTAGATAGATCCTTTTAGAGTTTGGATTCCAATAGCAACATTTGACCACTCTCTAGTGTGATAGTTAGAGAACTATTAATCTTGCTAAGGATCCTATCAAATATCCATGCAACAAATACATTGAGTTAAACATGCACTTCATTCAGAAGTTTCTTCAAGAATGCACCTTGTTACCACCCAAATTGTATTTAATGATAAAATCTCTAATCTACAAGGTGCAAATTAAGGGGAAACTATTAGGATGGTCATCGTTGTCATTGTAGTAACCTATCTTCTTCACTTTATCCTATCTCTCCTCTGGCTCAAGGGGGGTATCCCTAGTAGGATTAATAATTCCAAGCAATGAGGCACAAGGTGAAGTTGAGAGTAGCCTTAGTAAAACATAATTTTGGGGTTTTTATGCTTTTAAAATAGGTAATAGAAGGAAGTAGAGATCAATGCCAAATCCAATAAAGGCAATGGGGTCAAGGTGAATTAAAGAGGTTTATGAAGGAAAGATTAAACCCTCTTAACAATTGGTCTAGTTCATTCAAGGATTAGGACTAAGAGATTATAACCAAGTGGAAGAATAATCCCTCATCCAATCAAGATTAACAATGGAGATCAAGGTTCAAAAAGAAGGTATCCTCATAGAAATAACCTTCACTAAGAAGATCAACTATGGCTTAATAATTTTACTTAATACTTCTTTCTAGGGTTCCAAGATGGATAGACAAAGAAAGGCACCAAATATTCACCAAACCAACAAAGGAAGAAGGAATGAGTTACCCTAGAACATCTTCCTTCCAAGTGGTAGATTTTACCCTTCAAATGGATTGATCTAGTTATCTTGTACAAGACTAGAGATTTTCACCATTGATCCTTTTGCACTAAATAAGAACCAAGATAGAAGCTCCAATATTTTACAACAATCATCCACAAAGAAATAAACTTTTATGCAACCATATTCTACAATAAATATATGTCAATTAAGCTCCAAGGAGTGGAAGCTCCAAAAATCCAACCATGAGTCTAGATCAACTTCCTTTACAATATAATATTAATATCTCATGAAGATACTTATATATAGCCTAGGGATGAGTAAAAATTTATTTCCTCCAACCAAATAATAAAAAACACATAAAATAGTGAGGTCATCAATCACATGTACAATACTCCAACCAAAATAGATCGAAGAAAGTGGGACGTCTCCATCAAATAGGAAAGAAGATGAGTCAACGGTGCAACATCTAGCCTCCAAATTCCTCCAAGTGGATACATCCACAATGAACTCCTCAAACTAGGAAATGAAAACCTCTTAGATCTCCCCCAAGGTGGATGTGTATCTCTCCAAGGGGAAGCATCCCAACAAGTAATGAATATATGATCCCAAGAGTGCATGACCTCCAATAGATGCATAAAAATATGGTCCATGTGGCCTCAAGATCTAGGGATCTCTTCACCATGGGAATACATCAATAATGAACTCCAAAAATAACCAAAACACTTAAGAAAACGATGTGGGTCCTTCCTCTAATGAGTGGTCAAAATTGTGGTGAAACTTTTCCCGTGGTAGATTTTAAAAGCACCATAACTATGTCAAGTTTTCCCTATTTTCTATCATGACCACATTTTGGAAATTTCGTAGCCATTCTACATCTGATGGTATTGATCTAGCAAAATTCTAAGCACTTTGTCAAAAAATAATTTCTCCTAAATATAGGCTTCCCTAAAAACATGAAATTCTACCCTAGATCTAGGGTTTGAAGCCTCCTATATATTCTCTAAGGTGATATGTCCCATCAAAAAGCGTGATACAATGTGAAAAGTAACATCCAAAGTGGACTTCATCCTGAAATCAAGCAAGTTGATCCATGATACAAGGCCTCAACATGTGGAGTGTGAATAACACTCAACCATGTCCATGAAAGTAAGGGATGACCCCCCTTAATCCAACAATATTCCTCAACATGTGTGTACAATAATCCCCAAAATGGCATGTGTAGACTAAAAAGGCATGAGGAATAGTGGATCCAAGTAAGAGTAAGTTAAAATATGCCATGAAACCATATGGAAATTCATCACGATACCCACCAACTCTTCAAGGAGAATAATGAAACCTCATCAATATGGTGGCATGTTCCTCCAAATATGTGAGATGTGGCATGGCATGGAATGGATAGTCTAGGTGCATGAAGGATCCTCAAGTTCATAGGGAAATTTGACCAATTCCTTGGGAGTTGTGAAGATGCATCGAGATTTTTGAAGATGGCAAATGTCATGATGAATCCAATGCAATGCCCACTTTTATCCCCATTTTGTGGGATAACTAAGGAGATTATGTCTCGAGGCCCTCAGGTTGAAAATATGGAGTGTCGAGAGACTACATGACCAACAGTTTCCACTTGCACAGATGGATACCCTTCTCACCACCATAGAGGTCATGATTTTTAGGATGGAATCCACAACACCCGCTAGCTTCCGGAAGGCAATGGGCCTTTCTCCATGAGGTAAAAGTCAGGTATTATGGTGAGTGTCATTTCAATATTTGAGGCATTTTGAGTATGTTGTATGTTATACTGATTTAGATTTCATGATATATGCTTGGACATTATTCCTTTTTCCTCACTTCACCTTGGTGGTTGACATTGTGCCCTAGTAAGTGGTCTTCCTAGGGAATGGGTTTGTTACTAGGAACTCTCTTGAAGAGCCATCGTACCGTCCCAACCATACTTACTACTTTCCATCACTAAAACCCCACATTTCCTTATCTCTTGGGATTTTAGGGTGTACTGACCCAAGAAGGGGTTGTCCCTAATTCTATGGGAAGAAGGGGATGAAGGCCCAGAGGGATTATTGTTGGTTAAAAAGATAAAATCCTCTATATATAAACCTTCCAGATGCTTTTCCTAGGGATCCCCCAAGAAAGAAATGAAACACTTATCTGTAAGAAAAGGGGGACCCACAAGAACAAATAATTGAATGCTTAGGGGATTAGCTGGAGGATAGGAGGTCTCATCACGAGTCGACCTATCATGATCATGGGTATCTAGTGATATGACATTACCATCATCTTGTCACCAACCCAGGGTAATGGCTCTAATTTGCATGGCTGAGAGAAAGAGGGTGTCATCACGATATAGCCTTCTCATTTCTGCAAGGCATTCATGAGTGACACTATCATTATCTAGACACCACACCAGGTAGTGGCCTTCAACTCATCCTTTTAAAAATGAATGGCAAGAGGATCGGCTTGGAAAAAGTGCATTGAAAATGAAGGTGCCACACACCCTCTACAAAGGCACCCATTATATGTCATGAGCCCCATGCCCAATGAGTCTTGATCCTTAACCACTTCATCCACTTTACATGGACTATAAATGGATTACTTGGGAAACACTCCTTTACCTAGGGAAATATCTACCCAATAGAACACCTCGTCAACCCTCCCATATCCAATCTTGGAAAGTCATGAGACACTAAAACCCATTATATGTCATCAGCCCCATGCCCAATGAGTCTTGACCCTTAACCACTTCATCCACTTTACATGGACTATAGAGGGATTACTTGGGAAACACTACTTTACCTAGGGAAATATCTACCCAATAGAACACCTCGTCAACCCTCCCATATCCAAGCTTGGAAAGTCACATAATTTCTTTGAGCACTTACTTGTTTGACATGGTAATCTTTGATGCACATGTGCAGTCTTAAGTGGCTCATTTATTTATTTGATTTACTCATCATGATATTTTGACTTGAGATCCTTGGAGGGCATGCTTATTTTTCTTTGTAGAGCCTAGTTGGTGGACATTTTTGGAGGAACAAGCCTATCTTGGGCTTCCATGGGGCTTGAAGCCCACAGGTTGATACCAAGGGCCCACATGTCGAATGAGAGAGACATACCTTCGGTGGTATAGAGGACACCTTGGATGACATTCCATAGCCCTTGCATGCCAAATGTTTTTCCTAGGAGAGGAAAAACGTCATTTTTTGGAGGCTTGACGTCATGCTTGAGGGGCTTGAGGTGGTGATGACTACACATGGCATGTTTTGAAGGAAGGAACCCTTGTATTATGAAGTAGAAGGTTGGATTGGAGAAACATGTCCTTTGGAGGCCCAACCCTGTCATCTCCAACTCAACGTTTGATCCAGGTGGATATTGGTGGCCATCCACCTATTCCAACTAGCTCCTATTATCCATTTTTAGTTCAACACATTATTCTGTACTTCTTTGTAATTGTGGGTTCTACACTTTTGGGGATGTATGAATCCCTACACATATTCTAGGTGGATATTGGTGGCATATCACCTAATCCAACTGTCTTATTTTGTATGTTTTCATGTAAGAACATCTTGTTGTACTTCTATGGTTGTTTTGGATCCCTACACAACGTTTTTTTGGCTCTCCATAGTCAAACTATAGACATAGTCAGAGTTTGATGACGTAATGTGTAGCTCTTTGAAATACCTTTCCAATGAGATATCACACACCTAAAACAAAGTTCGTATGCAAAAGTTACGATGCCAGGAAGTTGAGGTACCAATTTACCCATAGGGGCCCACATGAATTTTGGTGTTTCACCTCATAGGGTTAGGTTTTTGGATGTATAGGGTTTTTGCATTCATGAGTAATATCAAAAATTTCTCTGGAGCCTCATTGTAATCATTTCTCTTAGACATATAATTTTTAAACCTGTGAAGTAAAGCAATGCATATAGATTCTTAAGCAAAACAAAATTTAATCAATGACTCATACACAGAGTACACAAAGATTTTATACCGGAAATCCTCAATCGAGAAAAACTTTCTTATATTCATTATATCGAATTTCACCATTCACCATACAATACATATACAATGTTTTTAGGTATTCCATAGATACAAAACCCCTAAACCCTTAATCCGGGATTAATTTACAAAACCGCTAAAAATAGCAAAATCCACTAAAAATAGCAAAAACCGCCCAAAACAAAAATTCGGGCCCGTTGCCAAATGTTATGCGTAACCAGGAGGGGGAATACCTTCCCCCCCCTAGGACCCCCCTAGGAAATTGCCCGATGCACACGATAAGTTGACTTACCAGAGTATTAAAGGCATTTAGATGTTTTGTCACAGAATCTCCATCTTCCATGCTAAGATGATACAACTTTTTTCGAAGAAACAACTTGTTTACCAGGGACTTTGGTTCATACAAATTCCCCAAATTATTCCATAGTTCCTTGGCTGTAGATTCTCCCAAGACATTCAATAAAACCAAATCTACCAGGCAGAGTCGAATATTACTCCTTGCTCTTCTATCCAACTTCTCCCAATCTTCCTTCGACATACCAGTAGTGGGTGTACTAGTAGGTTGTGTACCAGTAGCCCGTGTGCTAGTAGATGACGTGCCAGTAGGCTATGTACCAAGATCCACAACGATCCATTGTTCTTTGTCTACAAGAAGGTCCTCCATCTTGAGCTTCCATAGCTCAAAGTTTTTACTGTTGAACTTCTCTATCTCGATTCTAGATGAGCTCGCCATTCCTCTTTATTTACTCGAATCTCCATTGCAAAAGCTCCCACTAAACCCAAGTTTATCACAAACCCAAGATAAACTTGATCTATCAAGACTGAGCCAAACCCTCAACAACAAAGGAGTCCCTTTGAAGCCAAAAATGATCTCTAATACCACATATAAGTTTTAAACCTGTGAAGTAAAGAAATGCATATAGATTCTTAAGAAAAACAAAATTTAATCAATGGCTCATACACAGAGTACACAGAGATTTTATACCGGAAACCCTCAACCGAGAAAACCTTTCTTATATTCATTATATTGAATTTCACCATTCACCATACAATATATATACAATATTTTTAGGTATTCCGTAGATACCAAAACCCTAATCCCTTAATCCGAGATTAATTTACAAAACCGCTAAAAATAGCAAAATCCGCTAAAAATAGCGAAAACCGTGATCGTCAGACACAGTTGTCATATCTGACGTGCCCACACACACACATGCAAATAATATAACACATACCCAACAAGACAGATGCGCATAGAAGACACATCTCTTCTCAGAGATAGCTAACACCATTTGAGCAAGTGTTTCAGTTCTGCAGTTTTATAGTTTCAACCTATTTCATTTATTCAATAGAAGATATTGTTCACTGGATATCTGTCTTTTTCTTCATATCTCTATGTTTATTGTATTCAGTCTGTTAATTATTTTGTTCTGCTCCTAAATCTAGATCAGTGGTATCAGAGCAGTCTGCTCTTCATTTATTTTTATTCATGCATGTCCCTGATAAGATTTGGGTACAAGAAGTTGGGACTCAAACCAATCAAGCCTTTGCAAGATCGGTCGCGTCGAGCCTGACAACAACCCATGGGAGATGAAAATAAAGATGATGGAGCAGGAGATCCTTTTAAAACTTTTCTTGAGGAATCCCTTGTGCGACAGAGGAACAAAATGATGGACAATTTTGTGTACATCCTTTGGTGACTGCCCACATGAGAAGCATCTTCATTAAGCGACCATGCAACCCCCTTCAAGGTACAGGTAAATTTTGATATTCCATTATTTGAAGGACTGATAGATGTGGATGTTGTAGATAAATGGTTGAATCTACTCGAAGGGTATTTTTCATTTCATAATTTTTCTGATAGGGAAAAGATTACTTTTGCACTCCTCAAGGTCGTCCCCCATGTTAAGGACTGGTGGGACACTTAATTTGAGCAAAGGGCCATAGAGGAATATGAAATATTTGTGGTTTCCCCTACATGGGATTCTTTCTAGGATGCCATTAAAGAACAATACTACCTTGTTGGAAGCTACGAGGACCAGTACACCAGATGGGCCACCCTGCATCAAGAAAGGGACCAGATAGTACTAATTTTCACCAATATCTTCCATACCCTACGCACCAAGTTGCGTATCAATTACTCTGAGAAACATCTAGTGCTCAAATACCATGGTTGTTTTCATAGATACATTCAAACACAAATGGAGTTTTTGAACACCACCTCATAAGGTATGGCTTATAGATATGTTGTCAAGATTGAGAAGAAATTTAAGCAGAAGAGGCGAGAGTTTGTATCTGCAAAATCCTCACAGCTGAAGCAGGGAAAATTCGGCCCCAACCAACACAACAAGGGACAGAGAAAATATGGACACTCTCAGAACAACCAATCCAAGCCACAACACAATAAGGGAAAATGAGAAGACGAAGAAGGACATGGGAAAATGGTGTGAATACTGAAGAATTTTGCTCTAAGCAGTCACTCATGGTCGAGTTGAAGGCTTCCGAGTTAGAGGTCGATTCTGATTCTGAATGAAATACCAAAGGAGGGAAGCAAATTATTGATGTTGAATGCAGTGCCATTGTCACTTCCACCAAATTCCATCCAAGCGAACCAGAAGAACCAAAGGAAGAGGAACACCTCTTTCACTTTCATATGTGGGTAAAGGGGACTCCACTTCATTTCATTGTTGATAGCGATAGTAAGAATAACCTAATCTCAATAGAGTTCATCAAGATGTTGGGCATGCCTATGACACCGCACCCACAACCCTACACCATCGACTGGCTTCGCCAAGGAAGAGATATTTGTGTCAACCAATAGTGTCGTCTGCCCTACGACATCAAGACCTTCAAAGATGAGGTATTGTGTGATATTTCTCCCCTTGAAGTTTGTGATGTTATTTTAGGACAACTATATTTATGGAAGCATCATGCTATGTATGAGTCTAGACCCCATAATGTTATTATTACTTTGGGTAGGAAATTGTACAGGATACCAGAGGTAGCGTTGCCTACCGTTGTTTCTTTAATCTCTGCTAATAAATGCAGTAAGGTCATTTCACAGATCGAGAATTTTGTCTTCCTTGTGATACGTGCTCACGGTTAGCAGAAGGTCACCACCACATCCGTGGCCTCTACAAAAATCCTCTCTTTGTAGTATAAGAAAGTGGATGGGATCATGGAAGAGTATAGAGACATCTTCTCCTCACCCACCAGGGTACTAATGCACTGCCAAATCAATTAATCGAACTCCCGTTGCAACTTTTCCTAATGGACCACTCTATCGTCACTCACTGATGGAAAATGAGGAAATCAAGCATCATATCCAAGAGATTATTCAAAAGGGTCACATCAAACCTATCTCATCCACTTGCGGAAGCCCGATTATACTGGTGCAGAAGAAAGATGGGACATGGCCACTCTGCATTGATTACAAAGCATTAAACAAAATCACAGTCAGAAACCAATACCCAATTCTTAGGATTAATGACCTTCTTGACAAAATCAAGGGGGAAAATTTATTCAACAAGATTGAACTAAAGTATTTCTACCACTAGGTTCCCATCGAACCAATTGATGTCTAGAAGACAACTTTCAAATCTAAAGAATGTCTCTTCGAATGGTTGGTCATGCCCTTTGTCCTAACAAATGCACCAACCACTTTCATGAGGTTGATGGGTGATGTATTGAGACCCTTCACCAACTCTTTTGTGGTGGTGTATTTGGATGACATCCTCATATTCAACAGAACTTGGGAGGAACACATGCGACACATTCAGTAGATTTTGCACACTCTGTGGTAGCACAAGCTATATGCCAACTTGGAAAATTTTTCCTTTGGCATGAATAGGGTCCAATACTTGGGCTACATTGTTGATGAGCATGGGGTACATGTTGATCCCGCTAATATCCAAGTCATCCGTGACTAGCCAAACCTGATCACACCAAACAAGCTTCAGAGCTTCTTGGGACTGGCCAATTTCTATTGATGGTTCATGTTGGGATTCTCCCATATTACATGGGCCTTCAACCACATGACAAAGGGCGGTGGCAGGGAAAAGTTCATGTGGGGGAATGAACAACAATGAACATTTGATGATATGAAGCATCGCTTGTGCTCAAATCAAGTACTCTCCTTGCCCAATCTACAACAACCATTTGAGATTGAGACTGATGCATCTGACTATGCTGTAGGAACAATTTTCACTCAACGCGGTCATTTGATGACATGTCATAGTGAGACACTCTCAGATACTGTTCAGAAATAGCCCACCCATGACAAGTAAATGCATTCCATTGTAAAAACCTGTCGTCAATGGAAACATTACATTCTAGGGAAAGAGACTATCATTCACATTGATCACAAACCTCTACAGTTCATAAAGACATAGGGGAAGTTGCAGAATGACCTCCATCATAAGTGGTCCACCTACCTGCAACAGTTCCATCTCAACATCAAGTATAAGATAGGGAGAACAAATCATGTCATTGACTACCTTAGTCGACATCCTGTAGCTGCACTCACCACTTTGCTCCATTCCTATGGACATGAGGCCTCTGAGAAGCCCCAACTTTATCAACAAGATCTAGATTTCACCACCACCTATCATCTCTTGGGTATATGCACAACTGTTAGTGATTTTCACATTCAAGACAAGTTGTTATGCCATCTGGATCATCTTTGTGTTCCTACAAGCGAACATGCAAATTTTATTTGGGAAGCCCACTACAGTCAGGTGGCGGGACATTTTGGCGTGGAGAAAACAATGTTCATTCTCTATAAAAAAAATTGTTGACCAAAACTTCGACAGGTCATCAACAAGTATATCCGATATTGAATTGCTTGTGCCATTTCCAAGCTAGCTATCAATAAGCAAGGATTATACACCCCTCTTCCTACCCTTGAGAAGCCTTGAGAATCCATCTCGATGGATTATATTTATGGCCTTCCATCCACCAAGCAAGGAAATGATTGTGTATTTGTGGTCGTTGATTGGTTTTCAAAGATGGCCATCCTCACAGCCTGTAAGAAGAAAAACACAGTGACAGATAATGCCAATATCTTCTTTGAACGAGTGTGGGTCCATTATGGGATACCACAGACCATCGTTTCCGACTGGGACAACAGGTTCCTCAACACATTTTGGTTGAGTCTTTGGTCACTTTTGGACACCAAGCTCACAAAATCCACCGCTTTCCACCCCCAAACAGACGACCAAACAAAGGTTGTCAATCAGATGATTGTGCACATCCTGCGCATGTTCAAATCTAAGAATCCACGTACATGGGATGAGGGTCTCATCTATGTTCAACATAGTTACAACAAGGCTCTCCATAGCCCCACTAGACATAGCCCATTTCGGGTGGGACTAGGATTCCAACCCTCAGGTCCCATTGATTTTGCACTACCTCTGGTATCCACACAGAGAAAATCTTCCCATGTTCAGTCTAAGACCAACAAAGCCACCAGATTCATTGATCGGATTCATCACATCCATCAACATGTCCAAGATATTTTTCAGAAAGCCAATGCTAAGTACAAGCAGTGCCATGATCAACATAGGGTACCGCACAAGTTTCATGTTGGAGACAAGGTCTACTTACACTTGCAGAAGGAGAGTCTTACAGGGCCCCATTGGAATCTTCGCCCACTTCGCTATGGGACTTACACCATCACCAAGGTTGTGGGTAACAATGATTTTGACCTCAACACTCCATCATTCCTTGGATTGCACCAAGTGTTCAATGTGGACCTCCTTCAGCCATATTTTACACCATTATTGGACACCTTCGAGATCGCAGAACAACTGACACCAACATAGCTCAACCCTGATTGCATGGAACAAGCATCCACTGATCATATAGTGGACACAGAGGCTAAGGGAAAACACCAATAGATGATTCAACTTTATCGAGTTTTCAAGGTAGGGAAGATCCTACACCAAGGCAAGTGGCTCACCTAGGGCCAAATCTAGCAGAATTTTCCTCACCTGATGGGGGAACTGAATGCAATGGAGAACATTGCTTCCTAATGGGGGAGGATTGATCCAAGTGGATAACGGTGGCCACCCACCTATTCCAACTAGCTTCTCTTGTCTGTTTTTATTTCAACATGTTCTTATGTACATCTTTGTAATTATGGGTTCTACACTTCTAGGGCTATCTGAATCCCTACACATCTTCCAGGTAGATACTGGTGTCCTATCACCTGATCCAACTAGATTATTTTGTATGTTTTCATGTCATCACATCTTATTGTACTTTTAGGGTCGTTTTGGAGCCCTAAACAATGTTTTTTTGGCTTGTCATAGTCAAACTATAGACGGAGTTAGATTTTGATGGCGTAAGGTGTATTTATCTGAAAGACCTTTCCAACGGCCTATCACGCACCTTAAAAGGAGGTCATATGAAAAATTTATGACCCCAGGAAGTTGAGGTACCAACTTACCCATAAGTGCCCACATGACTTTTGGTGTTTCACCTCCTAGGCTTAGGTTTTTGGATGTCTAGTGTTTTGGCATTCATGAGTAATATAAAAAATGGCCTCTGTATCCTCATTGTAATCATTTTTATCAAACATATGCATGTAGTAGCCACATCTCTTCTCAGAGATAACTACCACCATTCGAGCAAGTGTTTCAGTTCTGTAGTTTTATAGTTTCATCATATTTCATTTATTCAATAGAAGATATTGTTCACTGAATATATGTGTTGTTCTTCATATATTTGTGTTTATTGTATTCAGTCTATTAATCAGTTCATTCTGCTCCTAAATCTGGATCAACGTTTGACCTTATAAAAGTGTCAAAACGTCCCTCCTAAAGGGGTGATGTCACCTTAAGTTAGGGTTTCTGTTAAGCCCTAATATTATCTCATTACCCCTTAATTGGGGCATATTACATTAGTAATGTTATTTTATTTATGTTGGCTTTATTCCATTAGTTGTAATTATACCTCCTAGTTTCCTATATATACCAAGGAGACATTTTCATTTGGAATCATCTTGTACTTGAACATTTAAGTGGGGTAAAAGGAGGTTGCCCCCTCGAAGAGGCTTATTATATGAAATTATCTCTTTTTCAAGGTGTTGAGTACTTTTTCTGAGGTTTTTCTATGCTATAT
>ML781099.1:303317-351841 GCA_009831015.1 Picea engelmannii | reverse complement strand
TAAGAGTGCTAGGTGTGTTTGTTCTGGTGAATGGATTTTTCTTCTAGTCTCAACTCCTGCATCTTTGTTTCCAATAATCTGATCTGAAGGATGATTCTTCTGTACTCGTTTGCTAGGTGTCTTTGGAGATACTTGTTGAAATTTCTCTTCTGTTTATGTCGTATTCTCTTCCTCTTCCTCTTCTACTTCATCTTATGGTTCTTCTTATTTGAAAATTTGTTCAATTGATTTTTTTTCTTCTTCCTTTGATTCTGGTCTACCCGTTTCATCAATTGTTACGTTGATGCTTTCCGCAACTTTGTTCAATCTTAGATTTTAACACTTGTATGATTTCCTTATACTTGAGTAACCAACAAGCACTCATTTTTCCACACGAGAGTCAAACTTTCCCATTCTTCCATATTCTCTTTTGATGTAGCATTTGCTTCCAAAAACTCTGAAGTGCTACACATTTCCTGGTCTTCCTTTCCATAGCTCGTAGGGAGTTTTATTAGTGTTGTTTATGAGAATTACTCTGTTTTGAATGTGAACTGTTGTATGCACTGATTGTGTCCAAAATATATCTATCAATTTCGAATCCATTAGCATTGTTCAAGCCATTTCCTGTACTGTCATGTTCTTTCTTTCAACAACTCCATTTTGTTGAGGTGTCCTAGCAATGAAGAATTGCCTTTTTATTCCATGATTGTTGTAGTAGTCCATAAATTCCTTTGAAGTGAACTCTCTTCCATTATCAAATCTCAACCATTTCCTTGTAGATCTTGAAGTTTTCAAAATCTTCTGACTTGTTCTTGAGAAAGAAAACTGCAATCATTCTTGTATAATCATCAACTAATAACATAAAGTATCTCTCACCTTTTAATCCCTTTGTTGTAGTTGGTTCAACTAGACCAGTATGCACAATTTCCAGTGGTCTTGTTGTTGAATATTCATTTGATTTGAACATGTTCTTTGTTTTCTTTCCTTGTTGACAATGCTTGGATAAAGTGTTGGTTGGTTTCATGATCTGGGGAATTTCTCTGAATGCTTCTCTTTTGATGACTTTAACAAGGTTATCAAAATGCATGTGACCCATTCTTCTGTGCCATAGACAAATTTCATCTTCCTTTCCTAGAAAACACTTTTCATTTCCAATTTCACTTAACACATATATGTTGTTTGAAGTTCTTGCAGCTGTACCGATCAATTTCCCTGGACCTTCTCTTCTTATCTCACACTTTTGTGAATCGAAAGTAACTTTATGACCTTGGTCACACATTTGACTCACACTTAGAAGATTATGTTTCATATATTCTACCATTAGAATATTTTGTACCTTTTTATTCTTGTTCCCAATTCGGACTGTGCCTTCTCCAATGATTTTGGCTGAATTATCATTTCTGAAGGAGACTGATCCATTTCTTTTCTTTTGCAATGTAAGAATTTTTTCTCTATCACCTGTCATGTGTTTTGAAAATCCACTATCAACATACCAACCATGTTTCTTCTGCTTAGCTTGTAGAGTGACTGTGCATTCTTCATTTATATACTGATCTTTCTTTCTTATCCATGTCGTTTTCTAAGTTTCTTGTCTATGACTGTTGTTATTCTCTTGAGGTTCTTTAGGAGGGACTGTCATTCTGCAATTTTTGGCCACGTGTCCAAAATTGTTACATTTGTAACATTCCACTTCAGTGCTCAAAGATTCAAACATGTTGTGACTTCTTCTTTGTGTTTCACTAGGTCTTCTTGAATAACCCCTTTGTGTATGATTCTCAAAGTTGTTATTGTTCCTATTGTTAGCTCTGCAATTCACAGCTTTATGTCCAAAATTATTACATGCATAACATAAAACAAAAAAATATAGTTTGATACCTGGGAGTTGAATATGTTCTAAAAGGAGGTGCTCTAATGAATCCTTATTCTTCTTGAGGCCTATATGTATATTGTTGATTCTGAAATATGAATCTTCTCGGTGGAGGAGTGTCCCTGCAATCTTCCTTGTATATCTTCATATCCCCTTTGATTGTTTCTGCATATATTTTTGGATTTGTTTCTTGCTCTGTTGTTTTGGAGATTGATCCCTTTTCTGTCTAATTGTATCCAAGTCCGGACTTGTCAAGATGATATTTTTGACTGCTGATAATATCATCCAGAACTTTTGAGCTATTCTGCATATTTTTATTTTGAATATCCTATCTTAGTGTGACAATCTTTGCTTCCAATTTTCCAATGATCTTGTCCTTTTCTTCTAGCTGCTCTTTGAGTGCTTCTTCAATTCTTTTATCTTCTTCTATTTGAACCTTCAATTTTGTAATCATTTGTTATAGTTCTCGAGTGTCTTTTTTCTTGTCTAGTTCTGCTTGTAGTTTCTTATTTTTCTTCTTTTCTCTTCTGATAACTTCTATGACACACATTAATGCTTCTCGATAGTCAACTTCTGCCTCTTCAATTTCTTCTTCGGATTCTTCATATCCTTCTTCATCTTCTTCATATTATTCTTTGGAGTCTTCTTTGTCAGAGTCTTTTACTGCCATGAATAGAACTCTTCCCGTGTCACTGTCACTGACTTCATCTTCATCTAATGATGAGTTGTCTTCTTTGGTGCATAAGCTTTTCTTGAAAACTTTATTTGTAGTTCTTTTTCCTTTATATGTGTGTTTTCCTTTTGAGTAACCTTCATCATTTCTCTTTTTCTTATGAGGAAATTTGTTAGTAAAGTGACCAATACCATCACAATTAAAAAAAATTAAAGGAATCTTACCCATATACCTACCATTGGTTCCCTTGTTCAGTCTTTTAACGAAGTTGGCCACTTCTTCATCATCTTCTGAGATGTCACTACTGCTTATATATTCTTGTTCTTGTGGTTTCTTTTTCTTTTATATTTAGGATGCTTTGAAGGTTGCTTCTTTAACATCTGGATTTTCCTATTCATTTCTCATTTCATATGCTGTGAAGATTCCATCTAGTTCGTCCATGCTTATTGAGTTTAGATCCGATCTTTCTTCTAGTCTTGATATCTTATGTTTGAATCTCATAGGAAGAGATATTAGTACCTTTTGAACAATTACATATTCTTTGATTTCTTCTCCCAATCCTATGATTGCATTCACTATTTCATCGACTTGTAAGAAGTAGGCTGCAATATTTTCATCTTCCTTCATTTTTAGTTGTTCGAACTGACCTCTGTAAGTTTGAAGCTTTGTTGCTTCGACCTTTGTATCTCCTTCATAAATATTTTAAAGCTTGTCCCAAATCTCTTTAGTGGATTTACAATGTGCAAATTTGGTGAATACCATATCCCTGAGACCATTCAAAAGTGCATTTTTGGCTTTGGAATTATTCTCACCAAATTTCATAGCTTTGTAATTTGTTGGTGGAACTGTTGGTGCTATGTATCCATCTATAATTGATTGCCAAACTTGAAATCCCTATTCCTGTATATATGTCTTCATCCTTATGCTCCAAAAAGCATACTTCTGTCTATCAATATGTGGTATTCCATTTTTGTACAAGTTGTTTCTCTCCATGATCTAACTTTCAATGGTTAAATTGATTTCTGAAGGAACCTTCTCTGATACCAATTGTTGGATTACTGAGAGGGGGGGTGAATCAGTAATAGAGAAATTTAATCCTTTTTAACCATATAATCCAAATGTTATATCAATGTAGAATTATCATCCAATAAATGCAGAGTAAATAAGTAATGAACAAATGAACAGTCATACACATACACAGTACACCAGTGTTTTACGTGGAAACCCAAAGCAGGAGAAAACCACTGAATGCTTTTTCTTATATGTCTTGAATAATTACATTCATTGGAAGCACCAACTTCCTTTGTTTTCCAGCTGCAACTGGAAGAAGGCTCCAACCCTCTATTTTCTCAGGATACAACCTTAGGGAAGCTCCAACTCCCCAATTCTCTAGCTACAACCAGAAGGAGGCTACAACCCCCTATGTTATCCAGCTACAACCGGAAGGTGGCTACAACCACCTGTCCTTGCCCCGTCCAACTGCCCTGAAGTAGAAGTAGAATGATGGAACCACTGTCACACTATCACTGTGAGATATACCACTGTAAACCTATACCAATAAACTTGAACCATACATCAAAAATGCATTAACCTATACCTCAACCTATAATGAACATGTACCATAAACAAGTGCATCAACCATGCACCAACTTGTACCAAACAACCTATAATAAACCTGTACCATACAAAAGTGAATCCAACCATGTACCAAGTATGTACCAATCATGTGTCAACTACTCATCAACTATGACTCATCAATATGTACCAACATCATCAACTATACACCTCATGTATGTGCCAACTCATCAACTGCTTGTCTCAACCATGTACCCAACATGTACCTTAACCAAAATCCCTCATCAATTTCATCATCCAAATATGATTTGTAACTCCGTAATAGACCTAGTTTATATGATCACATACCTACAAACCTTCCTTAACTTTGACAACAAGAGACTAACATCTTCATCAAAGTTCTCACATGACTAGTTTTTGGATTAGTCAACAACCCTAACTTGAAATGATGATAAATTTGTACCTGTAATGAATAAATATCTGAAAATGATACACAATGTTCTTCAGTGTGTTTTATGCAATTCCTCCAGGTGTCACTACTTGGAACCTCTTAGAAAAGGAGTTATAGAAAAAATGACATACCTTGTTGAATTCTGGCTTATTCTAGAGAGCGACCTTGTAGAGCGTGCCCCACACAAAATGTTTGTTGAATCGATATGAAACTATTAAGAAACATACTAAATACTATACTCTAACCAACACATTTTGTCTCACTTAATTTGGATCTGTTATGAAGAAGTTATGAAATTGTTACCCGAAACACCTGTTTTTGACTAGTTTCAGGACTACCCACAAACCCTATTTTCCACGGAGTGTAACTCCAAAAATACAATGACCCACAAGATGAATTTTTAAAGAAAGATACTTGGATATGTTTACTCAATGGAATATCAATTTCAATGTCTGAATAATTCTAGAAAAAAATTTATTGCAAAAATGGTGAGATGACCTGAAATAAAACATACCTTAGAAAGCATCATCAAAAGAATTTATCCTTCCTTGAATTCCGACCTTCTTTTCTTCACTTTCCTCAGAAATTCGGCTTAGATATCATTTGATTACCTCAGAAATCTATAGGTATTCAATATGCTCAAGTGTGATTTAAATGAGAGAGCCTTGCCTCTTATTTATACTCTCCAAGTAGCTTCCTTAAAAACCTCTTCTTGGTCTCTTTGCCCACTTTCCTTATTTTAAGGTTAACCCACTTCTAATTTCTCCATTAAATTTATTATTTAAATAATTGATTTTGTATTCAATTTTAATTATAGTGCACTCATCACTTCACTTTATTATTTACCTTTAAAAACTCTTAAACCACTTTGACTACTTTGACCTTTTGGGGCTTCTAGATGACATATGAGGGTCCTCGAACTTCGTAAGGCCATAACTCTCAAACCGTGAGGAGTTATGTGACATTCCACATACCACCAGAAATGGAATGAAATGTAATATCCATATATAATAGTATTACCTGAAAATATATCAAATTTCATACCGTTATCCATCAAACAAACTTGTGTCCATTACCCAAATCTGGGTTCTCCAACTTCTCACGGACATAACTCTCTAACCGTGAGGATTTATGTGACATTCCACATAACACTAGAAATGGAATGACAAGAAATATCCATCTAGGAGATTTTCACTAACAAATTCACTAGCATTCATCTCATTATTCCACAAATAATCATGGGTTATCTAACCATACTTCTAGGATAACTCAATCCGCAAAGTGTCTTCCTGTGAGGGATTTCACCATAAGGGAAAAACTTTGGAGTTCATCCATTTCTAATTATTATCAATCATGATAAGAGAATAATGAGTCATCTTTACATCAAACAATATTGGGTCCATTACCCAACCTTTGTGCTACAGGGATTTCTTCAAGGGTTGACATCAATGACAACCAACCTTAATCAGCGAAGTCCTCTGTCACATCATACACCTAACTCTTCATTGTATTTGGAAATCATGATGAGTCTTTTCTTCATCAGTGACCATTATGCTGAGACTATGCATCATCAGTGGTCATTCCTGAGATTCTTTGCCTGTTTCTGGAAGTGTGACCCTTCGTCTTCTCTGTTATGTTGAGCTTATCCTCTCTGTTACAGTTACAGACTTCAACGCTTCCCAATATGTGAATTGTCTACATGATGAGTCTTCATTCCACTGGTAGTTACCTAGAGACTCTTCGAATCCTCTCGCAGTCACCTGACTACTCCTCGAATTCTCTGGCAGATGCAATCACTTCATTCTAGTAGTTACTGAGAAAATCTTCGCGCGTTCATCCCTTTGGCGCCTTTTCCCTTCCTAAGGAAAACTTCACAGTGGGTGCTAGCTCTTATTTCTAAGCCCCTTCCTTTCATGTGACCACCAATGGTGACCATACACCTAACCAACTGCCATTTCATGATTTCACGTTTCAGGATGTTGACTACGAGTCACCTTGATTTTCTCAACTCGTGAAACTCTGAGGTGGATCCTAGCAATGTTATCTCCTTCCTTAACCTTCATAAATGTGACCATGGTTGTGACCATAGACCTCACTTACGAAACTACGTTTTCCATATCAACGGTCCATATCTCTTCGTGATTCAATGATTGAGATCTCCTTTTCACGTTTCGTGACTTTGTGATTCGTGATGTCAAAGGTTGGCTCACCTCCCTTCTTATGATTCCCGAACTCACGATTACGTTAGATCAACGACCCATAATCCTTTGTGATCCAATGACCCAGATATTTCCGTGACTTCACATTTCAAAGATTCAACTGCGAGTTGCCTCAATTCTCCCAACTCGCAAAATCCAAAATACTCCATATCAGATCAATGGTCGAGATCTCTCCCTTTGATCGATGACTGCAATCAAATCACAATTTCACGTTTTGTGAATTCAAAGGTTAGAGCACCTCCTTTCTTCAACTCTCGATTTCCCGATACCTGCTCCAGATCAACGACCCATGATATTCCGTATTTCAACTGTCTAGATCTCTTCTTCGAGAACTCTAACTTCATTCTTTGTCATGTCAGATCAAGGTTCCACTATCCTCAGTGATCCGACGATCCAAATATTTTGTGAATTCACATTTCAAGAGTTCCTCCAACTCTCACCTTTGACTCTTCCAGTTCGTGATTCAGCGAAATGATGATCTCTTTCCATGTGTCCTTCCCAGCATCAATGACTAGGATCGACTCCACTCTATACCTTACAAATATTTCGAAGTTCGATTCTTCAAACTCCCAGATCTACTGCCTCCTTTCAACCCTGACAATGGATGGTTCTGATGACTTTGAAACTTGTCTCGTGCACTTTCCTTGGGATCCAATGGCTGATATCTTTTCTCCTCTTCTCTGCGCACTCGTTCCTCCTATCTAGACTCTGATTTGACAGCCCAAATCATTCACAGTGCTCGATCCAACGATCACTGTCGCTCCTCCTCTTGAGATTTGGGCTTCTCAAACCTCTAAGTGTCAAAGGCCATGACCTTTTATCCTTCTGCGAGCCTTGATGTATGGGATCTCATATGCACATCTCAGAACGCTACCTCTTCTGAGATTTGGCAATGAAGTTAAACTAGGTCTTGGTGCACACTTACGCTCTACGTGAAACTCGACACTATCTCTTCTGATCTTCTCGAGCTTTCTCTTCCGCGTCTTCCCAAAAGACTTCTGATACCCACCTAGCACATTCTTCCTATAATCATGCCATCGTTTTTGTTTTTCTTTCCATCAATGACAAACACACTTTTCCTATAAAATTACCAACAATATCCCCCTTTGGCATTGATGGAAACCTTGAAAGGCTTCTTTGTTCTACTTAGACCTCCAACTGTAGCATCCAGACCACTCCTTTTCTCCCCCTTTGACATCAATGTTAAAGAAAACATGCTCCCCCTGAGCTGTTGCAGTACTGTGTGGAGGTATCATATATTCAACCAATACATACTCCCCCTAACAGGATGGACTCTCTTAGGTTGATAATGGGGTCATGCCCAACTTCTGGCGTAGATACTCAAACTGATATTTTGCAAGCGGTTTAGTGAAGATATCAACAATTTGATCTTTGGATGGAATATAATGCAAAGAAACAACCGTGTTGGTCACCTATTCCCTCAAGAAGTGATACTTGATGGGTATATGCTTGGTCGTGGAGTGAAATATAGGATTCTTTGACACATTGATTGCACTAGAATTATCACAATGAATTGGGATTGGTGTAGCATATTTTACCTCCAAGTCTGCAAGTGTCTGAATCATCCATAATACCTAGGTAGAACAAGTGGCAGCTGCAATGTACTAAGATTCTGTAGTAGATAAGGAAATCGAATCTTGTTTCTTACTCATCCATGATACAAGCGAATCTCCTAAGAAGAATGCACCTCCATTCGTGTTTTTACTTTCATCCACGCAGTTAGCCCAATCAACATCTTAATAGAATGATAGTTGAAAATTATGATTCATAGGATACCATAGGCCATAGTCCATTGTTCCTTTCAAGTATTTGAATATTCGTTTGACAGCTAACAAATGGCTTTGTTTAGGTGCAGCCCGATACCTTCCTACCATTCCAACATCATGCATTATGTCTGGATGAGATGTTGTGATGTACAATAGGCTGCCTATCATAGACCTATATGAAATTTGATCAACATCAAGTGAGTCATCATCCTTTCTTAGCTTGCATCCAGTGACCATAGATGTGCTCATAGGTGTGGAATCTTCCATTTGAAACCTTTTCAACACTTCTCTTAGATATTTCTCTTGAGAAAGAAATAATCCTTTAGACCTCTAAGTAATTTGCAGACTAAGAAAAAATGACAGTTCACCTGTCATAGACATTTCAAATTCAGACTGCATGGAAGAAGAAAACCATTGTACTAATGAAGCATTATTTCTTCTAAAGATGATGTCATCTACATATACCAACACAATGAGCAGATCATTACCCTATGTTTTGATATATAGATTGTTTTCAATTGTTCCTCTCTTGAGCCCTTTGTCTTGAAGATACTTATCTAGTCTGTAATAACAGGCACGAGGAGATTGTTTCAACCCATATAAGGCTTTCTTCAACTTGCAGAAAAAGTTAGGGTTATCTAATAGTTGGAAACCCTCTGGTTGTTCCATATAGAATTCTTATTTTAGATCTCCATTTAGAAAAGATGACTTGACATCCATTTGATATATTTTAAACTGTTTATGACAAACATAGGCAAGAAACATTCTAATAGCTTCTAATCTTGCTACAGGCGCAAATGTTTCATCAAAATCCATTCCTTCTATTTGAGCATATCCTTTGCAGACCAATCTAGCCTTATTTCTTACAATATTTCTTTGCTCATTCATCTTATTTTTGTAGACCCATTTTGATCCTATTACATTTTTATTTGTTGGCCTAGGAATGAGTTCCCAAGTGTCATTCTTTTCAATCTGGTCCAGTTCCCCATTCATTGATTTTACCCATTTTACGTCTTTACTGGATTCATTAAAGTTCTTGGGTTCCACCATGGATATGAAGGCCATATGTGATTTCTCGGTGTCTTTGATTATCCTTCTTCTAGTTTGTACACCTTTGTCCTTCTCACCAATTATCCGACTTTCAATATGATTCTTTTGAGTAATTCTTGAGGAATAATTTGATGTTGATTTTTGTCCTAACTCTTCTTGTATGGGTGTCTCTTCTCCATATGATTCTTGGACCTATTCATCTTCAGTTCCATCTGTGTCCTCTGTAGTAGACTCAATATTTCTCACCTCTCTTACTAGGACTCCTTCATCAACCTTTAAATCAATGCAATCAACTAATTTATGAAATATTTTATTAAAGCATCTATATCCTTTACTATTGGAAGCATATCCTAAGAATATGCCTTCATCAACCCTCTCATCATACTTTCCAAGGTTTTCATTATTATTCTTTATGTAGCACTTAATCCCAAAGACTTTGAAGTGTTTGATTGAAGCAGGTGTTATCACTCCAAGAAACTCTTTGGGGTTGTAAGCCAAATATGCTTGGTAACTTAAGACAAGATAATTTAGACATTCTTGGATCAATGGGATAACTCAATAACTAATGAAATGGACAACTCATCATACATTCGAATAAGACAGTGCTTTTAGAGATCAATAATCAGAAAAAATAGTTTAAATAGGGGATGAAGAATACTAGTCTTGATAACCAAATACAATAAGATGCAAGGTCATACAAGATAGCAAGGATGTTCTCCAATTCAATTTTATGAGCTTAATAAAGAAATGATAGTCTTTAGAAGCTAAAACAAACTGAATTCAAGTGCAGAGAGATGAAATACATGACCAATCTTATATTGAAAACAAAAGAAAATTGTGATTCTATTATCAAATAAGAGTCTATTACAGTAGAAAAAATGTATCCAAGATTGAACCTCTTGTTCATCTATCTTTAGATTTATAAATTTACAATAAAATATTCAGATCTTATAAAAATGGATCAGATTTGCCAAAGATAGAAAGTCAAAATAACTTTACAAAAGAGAGGAAGTGATCCTCAAAATGAGGTCAACTGCTCATTTCATGGTCTTCAGATCATGTAGAACCTCTGTGTTGTGCAGATAATCCTTCCAAGGTTGTTTAATATCTCTTGAGGAAGATGAAACTCGAATTTGCCAAGTTTAGAAAAAACTCTGATTTATTGCCCCCAAAATAGGTGCTAAATCAACTTTAACACCTCTTCTAACCTCCTTTGCATCAAATGTATACTTTGAATTTGATACTATAATTTGATATCTATCTTTAGAAAGAGTTTTCAAGAGATTTGGCTAGGCAAAACTTCGATCTGGGCAAAAATACTCCTTCTCTGGCCAGTGACAGGTTTCGGTGGTTAACATAGAGGAATTTTAGGTGTATTAACCACCGAAAGCTCTGCTTTCAGTGGTTAATGAATAGTAGTCATGTTCGCCTAAACCACCGAAAGCTCTTCTTTCACCAAAATTTCAAAATTGCAAAAATTGAAATACCTTGCTGCTTCGACGAGTGTTCAAGGCTTCTTTGGTGATGTTGCTCCTTGTACAGGGCTTGAAACTTCAATTTGCTGTGTAGAAGGCTCTGTTTCCTTCTCTAGATAAGTGGCCAATTCTACTAGGGTTTCCAAACCTAAGTTTTTGGAGTTGAAGTCTGAGTCTCTTTCATCTTTAAGTCTTAGGAGTTTGAGCTTTCTGTACAGCTTAGTGTTCTCCTTCATTAACAATTTATTTATGTCCAGAGTCTTATCATGTTTATCCATGACATCCTGACTGATATCATACAATTCCACATTCCTATCAACTAACTCTGCATTTTTCTTCTTGATTTGTTTCTCGGAGACTTCTAACTCATAAACCTTCTTAAGGAGTTGGTTTATCTTCTGTGACTTGGCTAGTCTTGGTCTGCTAGCAGATGCTTCTGCCAAGGGTTTTTTCTATTCATCACCTTGTTTCTCTGTTGGATCCTGCTCTGGCTCTGAGTCACTATATGGTAGGTTCAAAGGCTTATCTCCCTCAGCAATACCCTCGGTCTGTTCACCCTCTTTTCCGAAATTCAATTTTCTTTTGGCCCTCTTATGATTGACAGAAGAGGACTTCATTTTCTCCTTTGGAGGTGAGATGGCTCTTCTCTTCCTCCTACTGCTCTTAGGAGTAAGAGGTTTCTTTGCTGTGGGATTCTTTCCTTTATTACCTTGTTGTAGATCAGTGGGAAACTCATTCCAAAACAAGAAATAGTTCCAGTCAACCTCTTTTTTCTTCAGAGATTCTTTAACTATCAAAGTGATTAAACCTTGATGTGATAACCTGCTCGCTACCTTACTAGGTTTAAATTTGACTTGCCGAGCCATCGTGTTGAGGGCCTTGTGAAGATAGTGAGGTAGGTTGATAGATGATCTTCCAGTGAAGTGGTTAAGGAGCCTGAAATGGTAAAAGATTACTCTGCTATTCCTTCCTTCACAGGTAATATAGGAAAATATGGCCTTGAGAAAAGCCTGCCACTTTGTCTCCAGAAATGACATAGGTATATCTTTCTTCCAGAAAAGAGTTTTGTGTTGAGGTTGTAGATAGGATCTGAATTCTATATCTTCTGGTATAGTAGCCTTGAACCAGCACTCACCTGTCCTAGGTAGACCGGTGATCTCTGCAATTGATGCCTCATCCACTATAAACTCTTCCTTGCCAATGGTGGCTCTCCTCCCATCATATGACAGAGAAAAGGTTTTTGAAAGTTGTTGATGGAAATTTTCCAGTTTCTCACAGTAAGAGAAACATCCAACCTGCTTGAAAAAGTCATCCACTTCATGATGTGCCTCCAAATACCAGGTTCCATCCAATTTGGTCCTTAGGGCTGGTCCCGCCTTTTGCATTTGCCCGAATTTGATTGCGCCTGTCTTGCAAATTAACACCCCTGCGGGCTAGGGGAGACAACAAGCACAATTTCAGGAGGGAACTTGGATCTGTGGAAAATTAATGGGCATGGGAATAGGGATGACTCGACCTCTGTGAGATAGATAGAATCTTAATAGAGCATAACCAAAAACTCAATTCTATATATGATATAAATGAGGATCACAAAAGACTCGGGCTTGATAGCTCAATCAAAGGGATTTCAAATAATGAGTTAAATGGGAAATGATTATGGTGATAGTCTTGGAACTTGAATTTATGAGATCCACGTGAACATCAAACAGTTAAGAGAACCAATCAATCATAGATTTTTGTGTATGCAAGAATATAACTTTGAAGTGATAGGTGGAGGTTTACAAGTACTACAGGGCATCAAACCTTGATCAGAAGTAATTATACCACCATACATCACCGATTCACTTGATTTTCAGTGGTTATCATTTCATTATTGCGCCAATTGACATCTGGATCATGCGAAAACATGGGCTCTGATCTTTCCACGTTGACACATTTTCGGTGGTTAATCGGGATTTATTTTTCCCTTTGAACCACTGAAAGCCAAGGCTTTCAGTGGTTAATGAACTCTTCATAGGTTCGCCTAAACCACCAAAACCTGTAACTCTCCCTTTTGCTAAAGAAAATCAATTCCAATGTTTATTTCAAGTTTATTTACAAACAATAGGCTCTCTAACAAGCCTATAAAAATTTAGAAATAAATTTTTGAAGTACTCTCTATCACCTAAAATTGACAAAACTTGGCGGTGCTATTTTAGGAGATAACAACAGGTATTCCATACCATAGTTGATAAGGTGTCTTGTCACTAAGTGGTCTCAGGTGGGATTTGTTAAGAATAAGGACTATTGTGTGTATTTCTTCTACCCAGTAGGTTTGACCAATGTTCTTCTCATTCATCATTGACCTGGCCATTTGCTAAACTATTCTATTTTGCCTCTCAACTACTCCATTTTGTTGTGGACTTCCAGGGATTCTACATTCTCTCTTGATCCCATGTTTATCACAGAATTCCTTGAAATCACTTGACATAAATTCTCCTCCTCTATCTGACCTTACTTCCTTTAACCTAATGCTTGTTTGATTCTCAGTTAAAGCCTTAAATATTTTAAATTTCTCAAATGCTTCAATTTTTTCTTTGAGAAAAGAAACCCAAGTAAGTCTGGAGTAATCATCAATGATCAACATAAAGTAGTTTTCCTTCCCCGTGCCTTCCTGTCTTGATGGTCCACATAAATCCATATGAACTAATTGGAGTGGTTTCTCTGTTGAAGTAGAGTTCTTAGATTTGAATTGTGTCCTGGTTATATTTCCTACTTGGTAGGGTTTACACACCGAGTCTTGTGGCTTTGATATTCTTGGAAGATATTTTACTGCCTCAATATTTTGAGCTTTATTAAGTGGTTAAAGTTTATATGTCCAAGTCTCCAATTCCATAACCAGATTTCATCATGTTTTCTTAGATGACATTCTTTTTCTTCTTTCAACATATATACATTATTTTCTGTCCTTATGCCTTTAGCCACCACTTGTCTTGAGTTTACAGACTTTATCTTACAATCCTTGGAAGTGAACACCACTTCACATCCTCTGTTACAGATTTGACTTACACTGAGAAAATTATGTTTCATCCCATCTACAAGCAGAACATCCTGGGCTTTTCCTTTACCATTACTCAAACTCACCATCCCTTTGCTCTTGATTTTACCGAGTTCATCATTTCCAAAGGTTACATTTATTGTTTTGATTTTACTTATAGAAATAAAATTATCCTTGTCTCTAGTCATGTGCTTGGAACATCCACTTTTTATATACCAGGGGTCATTTTTTTTTTTGAGCTGAAAGTACTAGACCACATTTTTCACTATATTTCTTTTTCCATGTGCTAGCATTTCTAGATAAAGGATTTATTATTGGATCTTCCTTGTACTTTGTCAGATGGTAGTTTGTAGCTTTGTGGCCAAAGTTATGACAGTTATAACATTCAAGATCATTGTTCAGTAGGTCAAATTGATTGGTGCTACGTTGTCTATTCATTGGCTTCTTAGTTCCATGTTGTAAAGATTGTTTGTTTCTCGACCTCCTCACTTGAATGTCTCTAAAATTTATTTGACAATTTGCAATCTTATGACCAAAATTAGAACAGTAAAAACAATAACCATGGAAGAAATTTTGGTACCTGAAGGATGGCCTTCTTCTTAGCATTTGTTGCTCCATCTTCTGATGTCTTTGTTTTTTTATCAGGGATCATCTTGTCTTTATTAGATTTTGGTGACAAAGTACTCTCATGGTTTGATTGTTTGCTGACTTGGAACTTAATCATATTTACTAGCTCTTTTCTTTCTGGTTGTTTGTTGCTTGAATCATTTACATATCATAATCCAGTCTTCAACAAAGGAGATCTATGTTTGCTCATAATGTCGCTTAGTTCTGCAGTGGCTTTAATGCTTGGAAGATTTTGGAGATACAATGTTTTAAACTTCTCCATCTCTTTTAGGGTTTTTACTACCTCTTCTTCCAAGGATTCACATCTTGCCTTCTTTCCTGATAACTATTGTTTCAGAATGTCCTCTATTTTATTTCCCTCTTCTAATTCCACTTTTAGTAGGGCAAAGTCTTCATCAGGTTCTTTATTTTCTTTCTCGAACTGTATCAACAATTATTTTTTCTTTTTCTTCTTAGATTCGAGTCTAGTAATTTCTTATAGAGAACTGATTAGTTCTCCTTCCAAATCAACCATAAAGTATTCATCATCAACTTCACTTCATATGATTTTATTATCATAATATTATTTGGCCATAAGCATAAAGTCATTAATATTATCTTCACAGGAAGAGTCACTATCCGTTTCTTTTGAAGAGTCATCATTGTTTGCACATAAATGTTTCTTTTTACCAAATCTCTTGGGTGTGTACTTATTTTCACCTTCAGAATTCTGATCCTATTTCTTGTGTGGAAATTTAGATGCAAAGTGACCTATCTTTCCACAGTTAAAACATTTGAAGGGAAATTTTCCTTGGTACCTGCCTGATCCTTTCTTCAGTCTTCTCACAATTTTTTCTTCAATTTCATCAGTCTCAGAATCCTCATTCTTATGTTCTTTAAATGATGCTTCGCTAGAGGTGGGTTTATATTTAACTATCCTAATTTCATATGCGGTCAATGTTCTTAGAAGTTGACCAAAAGCCAAAGATTTTAGATCATTAAGTTCTTCTATAGAAGAAACCTTTGGGTTGAACCTATCTGGCATAGATCTCAAAATTTTCTGAACTAAAGAGGCTTTCTCAATTTTTTCACCAAGGGATTTCATTTCATTTACTAGTTCTTCAACTCTTAGAAAGTACTTCCCAACAGTTTCATCCTCTTTCATCTTTAGCTATTCAAACTATACTCTATAGGTTTGAAGCTTGGTGTCTTTTACCTTCTCATTGCCTTCATAACTGCTAATGAGTTTGTCCCACATTTCTTTGGCAGTTTCTAAGTGCATAGCTTTTACAAATTCTTCTTCTGCAAGCCCACTCAGAATAGTATTCATAGCCTTAGTGTTGAAGCTGAATTCTAGCTTGTCATCCTTATTAGCTAGTACAATCGGCCTTACATAACCAGTCTCTACCACATCCCAAACATCTGCACCTAAATCCATTATGTAGGTTCTCATCCTAAATTTCTAGAAGGCAAAGTTTGTTCCATTGAACAGGGGGGCCTTATTGGTTAAAGTTCCTTCATGGATAGTCATGTTTAAGCTCTAAGATCTACCCTTAGATAAAAGGAACCGACTTTGATACCAATTGTTGGAAAATTGAGAGGGGGGGTGAATCAATTGTTACTGTTCTTAAACAATTATGCCCACTTTAAACTCTTTACAAAACACTCTATGATAATCACAATAATGCAGGGACTTAAGCAATAGAATATTCAACATCAATCACACACATGAAATATATAGAGACAGATATTTCTTGAGGAAACCCATAAAGGGAAAAACCTCTTTTTCTTGATATGATAAGTAATCTTTATTTTTTGTACATTATCATTCTTATGAGCTCCAAATCTAGTTGAGGCTACAACCTCTGTTTTACAAGCTGCAACTTGCTGAGAGAACCAACTCTCTGGTTTCTTTAGCACCCACTAGAAGGATCAACAACTCCTTGGTTTCTCTAGAACCCACTAGAAGGAAGCACCAACTCCCTAAGTGTTCTAGCACCAACTAGATGGAAGCACCAACTTCCAGTCACACAGGCACCGACCTATATAACAGAGAACAATAGTTCTCCCTTGCACCACCCTGCCACCCTAAATATAAAAACTTTGTTCCTAAAACTTATTATAGTGATAGAGTATTTGTCAAAAATCTTACTAGTCTCATCACTATTTTTGTTGCACTGCTTTGCTTTTCCTGCTCGCACCTCCTTGAGTTTTCTATTTTTCTGCTCTGTCTCTGGATGTGCACCTCAACTTTCTCTTCCTCTCTCAGATAATAATTTTTTCTCTGTCTCTTTATTTTGTGCTTTATGCTCTATTATTATTTCCATTCAATGCGCTACGCCTCTTCTGTGTGTTTCAACTCTTGCACACAACATGATTCTACCCGCATGAATAACTCTCAACAACAACAACCCTCTGTTCTTTATCCTACATATATTTATGATGCCAAGTCCTCTATGATATCAAAAACTTAACTCTTCATTATATCTGGCGATCATGCTGAGTCTGTTCTTCATCAATGACCATTATGCTGAGACTATTCATCTTCAGTGGTCGTTCCTGAGATTCTTTGTATGTTTCTGGCAGTGCAACCCTTCATCTTCTCTATTACAGTTGAGCTTATCCTCTCTGTTACAGTTACAGACTTCAACGCTTTCCCATCTGTCAATTGTCTCTATGATGAGTCTTCTTTCCACTGGTAGTTACCTCGAGACTCTTCGACTCCTCTAGAAGTCACCCTACTGCTCGAATTCTCTCACATATGCAATCACTTCTTTCTGGCATTTACTGAGAAAACCTTTTCACGTTCATCCCTTTGGAAACTTTTACCTTCCTGATAAAAACTTCATAGTGGGCACTAGCTCTTCTTGCTAAGCTCTTTCCTTTCACGTGACCGCCTGTGGTGACCATGTGCCTAACCAACAGTCATTTTGTGATTTCACGTTTCACGATGTCCACTGTGAGTCACCTTGATTTTCCCAACTCGTGAAGCTTCGAGGTGGAGCCTATAAACATTAGCTCCTTCCTTAACCTTCATCAATTTGACCATGGTTGTGACCACGTGCCTCACTTCCGAAACTACGCTTGCCAGATCAATGGTTCAGATCTCTCCGTGATTCAATGGTTGAGATCTCCTTTTTGTGTTTCATGACTTCACGATTCACGATGTCAAAGGTTGCCTCACCTCCCTTCTTCCGATTCCCAAACTCGTGATTGCATTAGATCAACGACCCACAATCCTTTGTGATCCGACGACCCAGATCTTTTCACAACTTTTCATTTTGGAGATTCAATTGCGAGTTGCCTCGATTCTCCCAACTCCTGAAATCTAAAATACTCCATATCAGATCAATAGTCAATATATCTCCATTTGATCGACGACTGCGATCAAATCGCTATTTTGTGTTTCACAACTTCAAAGTTTAGAGCACCTCCTTTCTTCAACTCTTGATTTCCCAATACCTTCTCCAGATCAATGACCCACGATATTTTGTATTTCAATGGTCTATATATCTTCTTCAAGAACTCAGACTTTGTTCTTTGTCATGCCAAATCAACGGTCCACGATCCTCAGTGATCTGACGGTCCTGATCATTTCGCGAATTCACATTTCGCGAGTTCCTCCAACTCTCACCTTTGAATCTTCTAGTTCGTGATTCCGTGAAATGTTGATCTCTCACCATGTGTCATTCCCAGTATCAATGTCTAGGATCAACTCCACTCTATCCCTTGCAAATATTTTCAAGTTTGATTCTTCGAACTCCCAGTTCTGCTGCCTCCTGTCAACCCTGATGATGGTTTGTTACGATGACTTCAAAACTTGTCTTGTGCACTTTCCTTGGGATCCAACGGTTGTTGGTCCTTGTACTCATATTTAACGGCTGAGATTTGTTCTCCTCTTCTTTTTGCGCTCGTTCCTCCTGATTGGACTTTGATTTGACGACCCGGATAATTTACAGTGCTCGATCCAACAGTCATTGTCGCTCCTCCTCCTAAGCTTTGGCTTTCTCAAACCTCTAAGTGTCAAAGGCCATGACCTTTGATCCTTCTGTGAGCCTTGATGTATGTGATCTCATTTGTGCATCTTAGAATGCTATATCTCCTGATCTTTGGAAATGAAGTTAACCTCGGTCCTGGCACACACTTGTGCTTTGTGTGAAACTCGACACTATCTCTTCTGATCTTCTCGAGATTTTTCTTCTGCGTCTTCCCAAAAGAATTTTGATGCCCGCCTGGCACATTCTTCTTGTAATCATGCCATCGTTGTTGTTTTTCTTGCCATCAATGACAAGCACACTTTTCCTGTAAACTTGCCAATACTTAGTTGTTTCCATTTAATGGTTGGGTTTGGCTTTTTCCAACCTACAACTTGTGCGACAACACCCACTTAACCCCAACATGCTAGGGATTTCCACCAATATATCTATACATCCTCATATCCAATCATCTATCAATCCATGGAACCAAGTGAATTCCCCAACGATCCAAAGTTCTTTGTGATGAAAATCACAAGGGTAGTGAATAAATTTACTAGTACAACACTCATGCCAAATGAGGGATACCATATGGCTCCAACTCAGGGACATGTGATATTGTTTGGAGTTCATATAAACCTCAAAATCCCATCATGTACCTATTAGCAATGACCTCTATTATCAAGAAAAAGTATTTGGTGGGATGGATCCATAACAACATCCTTAAACACCACATTTACATAGTCGATTACATCAAAAATTGGCTCGTACAAAACAAGACACAAACCATCATTGCCAATGACAACATGAAGTAAAATACAATGCTCACATGTTGAGCTTATTCATGCTACTCTAATGCTCACAAGAACCTACTCTTTCGCCTAACCTACTCTAACATTAGAGAATGAGCATGCTAGGTGAAATCATAAACCCAATGCAACCACCTTAGTATCCCATCAATATAATGACTTCTTCCCTTGTGTTTGGTCATCATCCAAAACAAGGCTACATCAAGAGTGAAATAAATACATGTTGAAATCTCCATGAGACAATGGCTGGAATAAAACATGAAAACATGTGCATGATCAAAATCATTCCAAAAATTGTATACACCACTACAAGCCTCCTCTATCCAAGCTTGGATAGGGCTGGTATACACATCATTGTTGAAATAGACTTCATGATAAAATCCCATTTTTTCTTCTACAACATCATCATCACCTCCCTTAAGTAACAAAGGATTAGGGGACTCTACGAAATCATCCAAAATATCATGGAAATTATTTAAGTAAGATGTATGTGAGAGATGAGACAAATTTCATCTTTAGAGAAAAAAAATCAGGCCTTCATATAGGGGTTGGAACACTTCTTTTGATTGCTGGAATTTTCTGCAAAACACCTCATCATGAAAATTTTGTTGGACCATACAATTTTTTACATAAAAAATAACACTTCCAGATAAAGATGCATTCAAAAGAGAAGAAGAATATGAAGGAAAACGTGGCTGGAAATTTCTGCAAAGAAAACCCTGTTGTAACATACAATATCTAGCTGCTAAAACACATTTTCCATCTTAAAAATCACGCATAATTTCACCAAGATAAGAAGAAGAATATGGATGGAAAATATATGTGTTTTTTGCATAACAAATATGTTCCTTATACTAGGAAAAATATGCATAAAAACACTTTTGACATGGTTGAAAATGCTAAAAACAATCCTCCTTATAGATGAGAGTGCATGGCTGGAAAAAATCTGCATAACTATCTTCACAAGGCTGCCCAAAATATGCATCATAAATAGGAACATGTGGCTGAAAATATCATGCAAATTTTCTGAATTTACCTCCTTTATGTCAAGATTCCCATAGACCTCAAAGTTTACAAAATATTCAATGAACACATCTATGTATCATAAATACAACCTCCATAATGTTTCCAATAATCCCAATTCCTATTATGATAAAAAAAATTCTAAAAAATGATGTACATAACTTCATTCCCTAGGGTGTCATTATCTTCATCAAATGGAGAGGTACATTCCTTTGCCACATCATCATTATTCAATGGTTTTTCCTCAAAATCATCCCTCTCAAGATGCTAACAAGAAATATAATCAAATTCATAAATTTGAGAAGATGTAAAGATTACCAAACCCTCAATCTCATTGGGAGGATAAATAGATGCATAGGGGCTTTCACCTTCAATATCTTCATCAATATCTTCCATGGTAGAAAAAGGTACTTCTTCAACAATGATTTCTTCATGTGCTTGATCTTCAATGGACATGTGAGAATATTCTTCATCATTGTGTTCTTCAAGTAGAGGTGCAACAATATCTTCCATGGCTTCATCATCTTCAAGAGGAGACTAAAGAGCTTTTTCATCAAGATTTTATTTTTTTATCACACCATACATTCCCCTGATATTTTCAACATAGGGAATCCATTATTCATGATCATTTAGGCTCCATTTGTTGCAAAATGTTTCAACAAAACTTGAAAAAGATGATATTTCTCCCCTACCAATATGTTTAAACCACTAAATTTCATATTGTTTAGGACCACGTGTAAACAACCTCATCACAACATCTTCATGAATAATTTCATTGATGAAAATGAATTCCATCAAAGATAATATGTGTAGTATGTTTGAATCATCATGTCCACCAAAATTTGGAATTGAATACATACCCACATTTGGTTTCTCATGAGGGACCCCTAAGATATTTTATAAATCAATAGGAGCAATAAAATCAACCAACCATGGAGGCCATGCCATGTTTTATTTTCTTCCAATTCTTCAATACAAGGATGAAAATAAAAAATTACAATGAATAACGATCATACTTCATACCAATACCAAGGTGAAATCATCAAGATGAGATTTTCTTCAAGAGCCTTCAAAATTGATGGATGTGCTCACCTCTACACCCAACAATAATATTCAAAATATGTAAGGAACAAGGGCTTTGTCCCTTCATGGACTCACTTGTTAGATTACTGAGACGGGGGCGTGAATCAATAATGAGCAATTGTTCCACTTTTAACCTCAATATATATTCTTTATCTTTACCAATAGTTTTTAGCACTATATCATCAATGTATCATCTATGAATGCATCCAATAAATATATCATAAGCATGTAAACATAATCAACATCACATCAAGAACACAATACACCAATATTTACATGGAAACCCAAATTTGAGAAAAACACAAAATGATTTCTTATATATATCAAGAATTCATTCATAGGAAGCACCAACTTCCCAATTCTCCAACTACAACTGGAAGGAGGCTCCAACCCCCTATTCTCAGGCTTCAACCTGAAGGAAGCTACAACTCCCTGATTCTATGGCTCCAGCCAGAAGGAGGCTACAACCCCCTAGGTTCTCCGACTTCAACCGAAAGGTGTCTACAACCACCTATTTCTCAGGCTCCAACCTGAAGGAAGCTCCAACTCCCTAATTATTTGGCTCCAACTGGAAGGAGGTTACAACCCTCTTTCCTTGCCCCATCCTACCACCCTGAAATATAAATGTAGACCAATTTTCATGGACTCTACCACTATCAAAAAGTCTGCTACAACTCTGTCATTGTCTTTGTCTCTGTCACTTCCACCATTACTGTCATTGTCACTACCACTATCAATGATACTCAACCAGATCCTCTCACATGGATCATATATCAAGAGACCTCTCAACTAGATGCCCAAAAAACACATGCCTCAACCAAGCATGATCCAACATCACCACATACCATCACAAGTTATGTGTCTCAACCATGTACCGTCATGTACCATGATTCAACCTATACCACAACATGTACCATAAAGTGCATCAACCATGTAGCATAAAAAGTGAATCAACTATGTACCAAAACAAGTGCATCAATCATATATAATAACAAGTTCATCAATCATGTGTCAAACATGTACCATACATCAACCTGTACCATCAACCAGGTACCATACATCAACCTGTACCATCAACCATGTACCAACCATATACTTGTATTGTATACCATACCATATGCCAACCAAGAAAATCAACCATGTACATCAACCATGCAAACCAATACCTCTACCTTATACCATACCATGTTTCAACCATGAAATGTATCTCATATACCATATCAAGCATCAAACCTGTACTATACCATGTACCATGAGATACGTTGAACAAGTAATACCAAGAGTGTATATCAACAAAGTACCATCACCATTAAGACATGTTTCCTATGCATGTACTACCATATGCCAAGTGTATATCTCAATAATGCATCAATATCAATGGTAGACCACTAACACAACAACCATACACCTTGTACCAATAAACCAAGAATTGTACCAACAATGTATCTCACCCAACATGTGCCACATACCATGACATATGCATTAGCCATATGCCAAGAATATGTGACAAATATGTACCAAAAATGTATATAGATCACCAACAAGTGCTTCATAGATATACCAAAATGTATCTCAAACAATGTGCCCAATATCCAACATGCTCCTCAAACCATGTTCCTCAACCATATACCATATTATTCATGATATGTCTAAATCATGCCATACACCATAACATCATCAACATGTAACCATAAAAACATGAATATAAACATACCTGTAACTCTGTAACATACCTGGTGTATGTGATCACATACCTGCAAACCTTCCTCAACTTCAACAAGAGAACAACATCTTGATCAAACATTACCTTAGTCTCACAGGAAAACTTTTTAGATTAGCCACAAACACTAAATTTCAACAAGAATAACTCCATACCTATGACATATAAATGTATGAAACTTCTACAAAATATTCGTCACTATATTCTATGCATTTCCTCCAAGTTTCACTCCTTGGAACATCCTATAAAAGGAGTTATAGAAAAATTGGTAGACCTTGTTGAATTCTAGCTTATTCTAGAGAGAAACCTTGTAGAGAATTCCACACTTCAAATATTTAATATCTGAATCTGAAAATCACACCCAATGTATTATATACTGTAACCTATCCAATTAATTTGGTCTCACTAAATTTGTATATTTTGTGATTACGTTATGATTGTTTTACCCGAAACACCTATTTGAGACTAGTTCTAGGATTGGCCAAAAACCCTATCTTGCACAGAGTGTATCGCCCAAAATAAAACGACCGACAAGATGAATTTTTTACCATAGGTACCTTGATATGTCTTCTTAGTATCCTTCAGGTTTCACTATCTAAATCATTCTAGAAAAAACAATTATAGAAAAAATGGTAAGATGACCTGTAAATAACAAACCTTATAACACATCCTCACAAGACTTCATCCTCCCTTGGAATTTTGACCTTATTTAATTCATCTGTTAATACTATGATAGCTATGGGAGGTATCAACCTCCACGTCTAACCATAAAAATAATAGAATATTTCGGAAAGAAAGAAGAAACCCTAAAGCTTTGGGCATAACCCTAGAAGACAAGTAAGCTAAAGAAAATAATTAATATTAAGTCTTTAACCTCCAGAAAGAGAAGTCGACCCAGAAAGCTAATAAAGAGAAATACAAATACAGGATTCTAGAGATCATTTGTACACACACAACTCACAATTTCAGAAATCTAGCGCGCACTACATAAATTTAGCAAGTGCGCAAGTTTGGAGAGTAGCTGCAGTTGCAACTACTGCAATTTGTATTTTCGGTTTTAGGCTTGGAATTTCTCTTGGTTATGGTTTGGAATTTTTAATTGGTACACTAGCTCTAGAGAGTTATTTTCTACCTTGATTGGATATTAGGCCTAGGGTTTTCTTCTAGAATTATTCTCTGTCAAGGTTAAGGTGCTCGAGGGTGGCTTCGACCTATGGTTGGGTGAAAATATTGTTTTATTGTCTATGTTTAAGAAAGCAAAACTATTGATCTTGATTTTATGAAAATAACAAAATGAATACAGATTATTAAAAGATGCTTAACACAGAATAACAAAGATACAGTAAAAATGGTTTTCTATTCAATAAGTAAAGAAGTTGAAACTGTAAAATGCAGTGGAAAACAAGCTGGTGGTGGCTTATCTCTGAGAAGAGATGTGACGACTATGATCATTCACAAGAATATCATTACAATGAGGATCTGAAGGCCTTTTTACAATAAATAGGAATTTCAAAAACCCTAGACATAAAAAAACCTAACCCTAGGAGATGAAGCACCAAAAGTCATGTGGGCCCAGTTTGGGTAAGTTAGTACATCAACTTCCCAAGGTCGTAACTTTTGCATATGATCTCCGTTTTAGGCACGCGATAGACCATTAGAAAGGTATAATCAAGGAGATTCATTTTTGGGTCTCAATCAAAGCCTCTGGATATCATTGAGAAGCTCTATCCAAAAAAAACATTCATTTAGGCCCTCAAAATGGCCCCGGAAGTTAAAAACTGCTAAAAATAGTAAATTTCCAAAATTGTCAGAAAACTATTTTAACCGAGTTGGAAAAGGTGGGTGGCCATTGATATACACCTGGATAAATCCTCCATATTTAGGAATCAATGGTATCCATTACGTTGATTCCCCCCATCAAATGAGGAAATTTCTGTTGAATTTGGCCCCGGGTGAGCCACTTGCCTTGGTGCAAGAGTTGCCCTACTTTGACGACGTGATAAAGTTGGATCCTTTGTTGTCGAGTGCCCTTGATATGCGTGTCCAAAATATGATCACTGGATGTATATTTCATGCAGTCAGGGTTGACCTCTGTTGGTTTCAACTGCTCTGCTATCTCTAAGGTGTCCAATAATGGTGGGAAATATGGTCGAAGCAGAGCCACATTGAAGATTGGGTGTAGGCCAAGGAAAGAGGGAATGTTGACCTCAAAGGCATTGTCACCCACAACCTTGGTTATGGTGTGTGACCCATAACGGAGTGGGTAAAATTTCGATGGGGACCTATAAGGAATTCTTTCTGCAAGTGCAACCAAACTTTGTCTCCCACCTAAAACTTATGTGGCACCCGATGTTGATCATAGTGATGCTTGTACTTGGCATTAGACTTCTGTAGAATATCCTGAACTTGTTGTTAGATGTTTTGGATCTAATCAATGAACCAAGTGTCCTTGCCAGCTTCTGGTGGAGCAGGGGACGAGTCGGCCGAGGTGGTCACCAGCGGTAGTGCAACATCCATGGGGCCCAATGGTTGGAATCCCAACACCACCTAAAAGGGGTTGTGGCTAGTTGAGCTATGTAGGGATAGATTATAGATATGTTGGACATAGGGAAGAATCTCATCCCATTTTCAAGGGTATTTTGAATTGTACATGCGCAGGATATATACGATCATCCGATTGATGACCTCAATTTGGCCATCTGTTTGGGGGTGGAAGGCAGTGGATTTGGTGAGCTTGGTATCTAGTAGTGACTAGAGGCTCGACCAAAATGTGTGGAGGATATGTCTATCATGGTATGAGATAATGGTTTGTGGGATCCCAAAATGTACCCATACTCGTTCAAAGAAGAGCTTGGCAGTGGCTTCTGTTGTGATGTTCTTCTTGCAGGCAACTAGAATCACCATCTTGGAAAAGCGATCAACAACCAAAAAAACACAATCATTTCCCCTCTTGGTGGATGGGAGGCCCGACATGTAGTCCATTGAGATAGATCCCCATGGCCTGTCAGGAGTAGGCAGAGATGTGTACATGCCCTGATTCTTAGTGGTCAGTTTGGAAATAGCGCAGGTGATGTATGACTTGATATACTTACCGACATCCTGTCAAAGTTTCGGCCAGTAGAAATGTTTCAGCATCACTGCCACTGTCTTTTTGATGCCAAAGTGTCATGTCACCCGACTGTAGTGATCTTCCCAAATCAGCTTCACGTGGTCTCTTGATGGAACACAGATATGGCCTAGACAACACAACAACTCATCTTGAATATGGAAATTAGCGAACATTGAGTTGGCGCCCAACATTTGGTAGGTGGTGGAGAAGACATGGCCTATCTCATAGAGGTGGGGCCATCTGGAGGTGTCATGGATGCAAGAGTCTAGCACTATGGTCAGTCCCACGACTGGAGGTCGGCTGAGGCAATCAATAACTCAGTTAGTACTTCATGTTTTATACTTGATGTTGAGGTGGAACTGTTGTAAGTATGTGAACCACTTCTGATGGCAGTTATTTTACAATTTTCCTTGGGTCTGTATGAACTATTGTAGTGGTTTGTGATCGGTGTGGATGATTGTCTCCTTCCCAAGAATGTAATGTCTCCACTAGTGGTAGGCTTGCACAATTAAGTATATTTCTTTGTCATAAGTAGGGTACTTACGAACAACATTTGATAGTGTCTCACTATGATATGCCAAGGGGTGGTTGTGTTGAGTGAGAATGGTGCCCACAACATAGTCTGAAGCATTTGTCTCAATATCAAAGGGATGTTGCAGGTCCAGTAATGAAAGTATTGGGGATGAGCACAAACAATTCTTCAATTCATCGAAGGCTTGTTGTTGGGAGAGGCCCCACAAAAAAAATTCCTTACCGCCACCCCTGGTTACTTGGTTGAGGGCCCATGCGATATGAGAGAATCCCAACATGAACCTACGATAGAAATTGGTGAGGCCCAAGAAGCTCTAAAGTTCAATGAGTGTGGTTGGGGCTGGCCAGTCACGAATGAACTGGATCTTGGCTAGATCCACATGCACATAATGTTGATCAACGATGTATCCTAAGTAATCGACCTTGTCCATGTAGAAGGAACATTTTTCCAAGTTTGCATATAGTTTTTTCTACCGTAGGGTGTGAAAAACCTGTTGAATATGTTGCAAGTGTTCCGCCCAAGTCTTGTCGTAGATGAGGATGTCATCCAGATACACCACTACAAAATTATTGGTGAAAGGTTGTAGGATATCGTCCATCATCCTCATAAACGTTGTTGGAGAATTTGTCAAACCAAAGGGCATGACCAACCATTGAAAAAGACCTTATTTTGACTTGAAGGCGATCTTCCATACATCTATTTGTTCTATTGGGAATTGGTGGTAGCCAGACTTCAGATCAATACTACTTAATTATTTCCCCCCCGTGAGCTGATCAAGGAGGTCATCGATTCAGGGAATTGGGTACCAGTTTCAGAATGTGATTTTATTGAGGGCCCGATAATCAATGCAGAGTCGCCATGTCTCGTATTTATTCTGTACCAACATGATTGGGCTCCCACAATGCGATGACATGGGAAGTATGTGCCCCTTATGGAGAAGTTATTGGATCTACTTCTTGATCTCGTCATTTTCTAACAGAGAGCAGCAGTAGAATGGTCCATTGGGTAGTGGTGCACTTGGGGTCATATTGATGGGATGCTTGACCTAGCAGTGCAGAGGTACCCCGGTAGGAGAGGATAATTTATTTGAATATTCTTCCACGACCTTATCCACTTCCTTATTTTGTGTGGAGAGATCAGTCATGGAGGCCCTGGATGTGGCTATTATCTTTTTCTCACTCTAAGAGTGAATCACGAAGAAGAAAAATTTCACGGTCTAAGAGATGACCTTCCTGCATTTCTTGGCAGAGATCAAGGAAATAATAGTAGGAGGGACTACCTCGGGTATCCTGTACAATTTCCTTTTCAAAGTAATAATAAAACTGCGAGGCCTAGACTCATATACAACATGAAATTTCCATAAATAAGGTTGGCCCAAAAGAACATTACAAACTTTGAGAGGAGAAACATCAAATAATACCTTTTCTTTAAAGGGATTGATGTCATACGACAATCGACACTATTGGTTGATGCAGATATTGCTTCCTTGGTGAAGCCATCCAATGGTATAGGGTTGTGGGAGTGGCATTACCGACAGGGCTAGCCACTTGATGACCTTTGCTGAGATGAGGTTCTTCTAGCTACTGCTATCAACAATGAAGTGCAACTGGGTTCATTTTACCCACATCTATGAATGGAAGAGGCTCTCGCCTTCTTCTGGGTCGTCTGGTTCACCAGGCTGGAGCTTGGTGGTAGCAACAGTGGCACTGGGTTCCATGTCAATGATCCGTCTTCCCCTTTTTGGTTCTGACTCTGAGTCATAGCCCACATCTAATTTAGAGGCTTTCACTTTGGCCACTAGCGACTACTTTGAGTGGCATTCAACAGTGTTATGCCAAGGGCTCTTATGGAATTCGCACCACTTTCTAGTATCTTTCTTTATCTTTTCAGTGTCCTTCTTTGCTTGTGGCTTGGACTAGTTGTCCTGATACTGTCCATATTTCATCTGTCCTTTTTTTTGTGGGTTGGGGCCACCCCTTTCTAGATTTTGCTGTGAGGGGTTCCCAAGCCCAAATTGCTGCATCTTTTGTTTGGGCCTTTGCTTGATTTTGACGACATATCGGTAGGCCGCGCCCAAGGATGAGATGTCCATAAATTCCATTTCAGTCTGGATGTATCTATGAAGAGAACCATGATACTTGAGCACTAGATGTCGCTCTGAATATTTGATACACAGCTTGGTGCGCAAGGTATGGAATATATTTGTGAACTCTAGCACTGCTTGGTCTCTTTCTTGCCGCAGTGTGGTCCATTTGGTATACAAGTCGTCATAACTTCCAACAAGGTGGGATTGTTCCTTAATAATATCCCTGAAGGATTCCTAGGTGGTCGTGACTACAAATAATGAGGGTTCCTCTATTTCCTTTTTCCCACAGAAATTTTCCCACCAATCTTTGACATGGGGAACAACTTTGAGGAGTGAAAACATAATCTTTTCTCTATTCGAAAAGTTATGGAATGAAAAATACCCTTCTAGTAGATTCAACCACTTTTCTATAGCATCTACGTCTATATGACCTTAAAATATAGTAATATCTAAGTTGATTTGTACCTTGAAGGGGGTGGCGCCTCCACTCGAGGAAGATGCATCGCATGTTGGTATCCACCGAAGGATTTGTGTGAAACTATCCATCATCTCGTTCCTATGTTGCATGAGGTATTCCTTAAGCAAAATTTTGAAAGGATATCATGTCCCATCATATTTCTTTTCTCCTACCATGAGAGGTCTCTTGGGCATGTGAAATATTTTGTCCTCGAGAGAAACAAGCTCGAGACCCAATTCTTTGTACCTTGACCTCGTTGGGCACATGCATTAAGACGACAAGGACCAGACCGCTCTGATACCACTGATCCAGATTTTATAAGAAGAATGAAATGAATACATATTATTAAAATATTCTTAACACAGAATAATAGAGATATAATAAAATTGGTTTTCTATTCAATAAGGAAATAAGTTGAAATTATAAAATGCAGTGGAAAACAAGCTTGCTCGAATGGTGGTGGCTTATCTATGAGAAGAGATGTGACGACTGTGCTCATTCGCAAAAAGATCATTAAAATGAAGCTCTGAAGGCATTTTTACAATGAAAAGTAATGTCAAAAACCTTAGACATCCAAAAACCTAACTCTAGGAGATGAAGCACCAAAAGTCATGTGGGCCCCGTTTGGGTAAGTTAGTACATCAACTTCCCGGGGTCGTAACTTTTGCATACAATCACTATTTTAGGCACATGATAGCCCATTGGAAAGGAATCACCGAGGAGATTCAATTTGGGGGCACAATTAGAGCCTTCAGATAATGAGAATCTCTATCCATAAAAACCTTTATTTAGGCCCTCAAAATTGCCCTGGAAGTTAAAAATTGCTAAAAATAATAAATTGCCAAAATTGCCATACAACTATTTTGACCTAGTTGGAAAAGGTGGGTGGCCACTGATATCCACCTGGATCACCTATTTTTATAACAAGTTATGGTCCCACACTATCTTTGGACAATCTAACCGCTAGAAGATAGATTGGGGTGATTTTCTCAGTTAGAGTTGCAGTTGCAGTCAAAGTTTTTGTTGTTGCAACGAAACCCTAACCCTCTTGTTAAGGCACGTTAGTGAAGATCTTGACCTAATTTCTAGATATCCTAGTGCACCCTAGCCTATCGCACCTCCTGGTACTATCAACAAGCTAAGACGTCAAATTTGAGTTTTTCGTCACAATCAAAGGTTGACCAAGTCAAAGTCAAAGGTTGTCCAAGTCAAAGAAGTTATGAATTACTCTATGAAGTCATAAAACAAGTTATAAGGGGCTTCTAACTTCTGATAATGGAAGACAAGGATTGATCTTATCCTTTCCAAGAATGAAGTGTTAGATATCGTGAAAGGAAAGATCGTGGAAACATAGTTTGAAGAAGGAACCTTAGAACGTCATAGTTATGGAGAAGTTCATGAAAACTAACATCAATGCCATGAGTATCATAGTGGAATCTGTAAAATACCACTTGATACCCTACATCTCTCATCTTGACTCATCTAAGAAGGTGTACGATGCCCTAACTAACCTCTTCTTAGTGAGAAACATTGGACAAGTAATGAGTCTGGAGAATGAGCTCCATGGCATGAAAATGAATGATGATGATAGAATAACATCATACTTGGTAAGAATATATTAGTTAACAGGTCAACTACAATCTATTGAATAAATCATTTCAGAAAAGAAACCGGTAAATATAGTACTCAATGGCCTTCCCAAGGCATGAGATGAATTTTCCACAAGCATGAACACAAGAAAGGAGTATCCCACATTTAAAAAACTTTGGACTTGTTGTGCACACGAAGAATCAAGGATTAGTGCAAAAGAGAAATTACAAAGGAAAGATGATGATCAAACCTGACAACAAAGTTCAATAAATTCAGGAATAAGAAGAAGTTTGACTCAAGGAAGAAACCAAATCAAGAAAAGGATATGTAAAAAATACAATGCTTCAACTGTTGAAAAATATGGTCACTACAAGAATCAATGTCCCGAGTTAAAGAAAAGGAAGGAAACACACAAAGAAACATTTGCCGAAGAAAAGGGAACCTCAAAGAAAGTCAAACAAGATGAAGCGAGATTTCTTCTTCTAAGTCAAGGTAACAATATTCTTCAAAGTTCTTGTACATACCATGTTTACATAGTTTTTGTACATATCATGCATATCTATTTATTAGAATATAAGATGTTCAAGTGAAACAATACCTATGGAAGAATAACAAGATAAGGATTGATATCCCTATGACTACAAGTCAAGTAATACACATGAAAAGATGAAGTATGTTGACAATCCTTGGTAACAATTCTTTTGGAAGCTACTATATAAGTAACAACTACCAAATAAGCTGAAATCATAATGAAACTTGAAGAGACCTAGAAGAAGACAAAACATAAAGAAGTCAACAATCAAGAGGAAATTAGAAAAAAACTTGTGACACTTTGCAAAAGGAAATAAGGATGTAGACGGAAGCATGGACTCCCTTAGTTAGAGTGATTTGATTAAAGAATTCCAAAATAAGAGCATGTATTCATGCATGAAGAAAGGATTAGGAGGGAGCTAATCCTAAATGATATGATCCAATGAGGATTATGAAGTATTTTTCCATGTTCCCATTGAAAGTAGAAGCCATGATAAGCATCACGTATTCAGAAGAAGTCTTCTTCAAAAAAGAAGCCTTAAAGTATCCTTGGTTGTCCATATACATCCATGATCCCATGATGAAAGGAAGAAGTTGGAATCTTCAAAGCATGGAATCTATAGAAGACTCCAAGGACCCAAGAGATAAAGAGAAACATGAGGAGGAACATGAAGATTCCAAGAAATAAAGAAAATCCAGAACAAATAATTATTATACCGAGAATCACAAAGACTACCAACTTGGTTTGAACCCACTAGAAGAAATTGAGCAGAAGAAATGGAAGTTATGATAAAGAATAGTGTATGTAAGAAAATGTGAAAAATACTAATGAATGGAAGCATTGCAAGATTCATAGGTTCTTCTAGAAGGAGGGAGAAGGCTATGACAACAACTTGTTCCAGTAAACCAGATATACCTCTTGTAGTATCCATGGAATGTAAAATATTGTTCTTCCCAATAAATCAAGTGAGAAAGAAGATTATACCAGAAAGAGACCCATGTATGAAGATATAAGAAGACCTTGTATGGATTCAAACAACTTGATGCAGAGTATCTCATATACAGCAAAAGCATGGTGAAAACTTTCTATGAAAGAGATAGTGTATCAGAATAGTTACTCAGAAGTATGGGATGATGGATTGCTAATCCATGGAAAACTCTCTTGATGATAGAAGAAATGATACTTGGATATGTTTTAGTTTGAGCCTTGCCACAATACCATGAGCTAGCAGGAAACAAAAGTGTTGAATTCAACCACGATATATTGTAATGATCAGAGCTATATGAAGCCTTTAGAGAAAACTAGTGTTCCATGAAAGACCGAAGTGCATTGATATCAAGCATTATATTCTCCGTGATGAAGTCCAGAAAAGAGAACTGGTTCTCCAATATATCTCCACATATGAGAAGATAGAAAATATTTTGGTAAAGCCTCTGTCCAAGATGAAAATTTTGCGTACTTAAGAAACAAGTTGGGGCTCATGGAGATGAATTCCTTATTGAAAAATGAAGAGATTACTCCCAGGTTAGAAGGGACCAATGATATGTTATTTATTTATGGACAATCATTTTTCAGTTTGAAAAATGGTCTAGGATGAGAAGTTCCTTTCTAGTTCAGAAAGTGGTTTGATATTTCTGATGGACATGCATTTTCTAGTTAGGAAAATGGTCCATGTCGGACAATCATTTTCGTTATGAAAATGGTCTGATATATTGTTGATGTACCATAGACAATGTTTCCCCTTGTGTCCAGTGTGGGGGAATGGTCTATGACAGTAATTCTTCTTGGTAGTCACTCTGAGAAGTGGTCAAGTAGAATGATCCACCTCGTCGGGCAGTCATTCTTTCGAATTTTACAGTTGTGAGTAGTTTCGAAGAATGGTCTATTTTGGAGGTTGGTGTAGGACAATTATTTCCATTAGGAAATGGTCCAATACAATCATTCCCTAGGTCATACTCATTCTATATAGGTTGTACTATGATTAGTGCTAGAGGAATGGCCCAGTTAGGTGAATGGTTGATCCAAAAAGGATCCAGAGAAGGCTAAGAACAACTCAGAACTCACAGAGGCAACTTAGAATACTCATAATGGCTCCAAGAAATAGAGAAAGGGAAAAAATTCAAAGTTCCCAAAACTCATTGAAAATGGCATGACCACGAAGAGCACGTCGCAATATTTCTAATAACATAAATGGCTCGTCAAACGGAGTTACAGATTGAAATATATTCACGGTCAAAGTTTGGTCAACCTAGCCCAGTCAGCAGGGGATGAGTCAACATTTGTACTGTTGACGTCAGCATCTGTACGGATGAAGTTATCATCTATAAAAAACACGTGGAAGGAGAAAGGAAGTGACATGTGGCATGATGAAATCATCATGATGTCATCGCAGCACTAGAGGTTGCCACGTGTCACCCAATTTTTGGCAGTTTGGACTGATCTGTTGACAAATTGGATCATGCCACGTGGGAGTCTGTATAGTTTGTATGATTGATGTGGAATGATGAAATGGCATGATGAATTGGAAGGGGAAAGTGTATCCCAATGAGAGGCTACCATGTGGCCCAATCAGGGGCTGCCACATGGCAGGAGGGAAATGCACAAGGAAAACCCGTGAACGAATTTTGAAACAAAATAGTTGGCGGGTTCGCCAAATCTGGCGGACCACTCCAACTATAGCCAAAGTTGTATATCGTTGGAGAAACTTCTAGCACCACCGCTAAATATATCGGAATAGACATACATTGTATACAAAATATAACAATTTCAAACCAAAAGGGGATTCTGTGGAAATTGACCTCGGAACCTCCGCCAAAGCCTATGCCTTAATACATCCTCCCTTATCCACTAGGTTGATACCACATGTTTCATATCGCCCAATTTTATTATTAAAAGTTGTATCTGCCCAGCCATGAAGGAGGAGGTGCATGGACCATATGTCCTTTCGAGCATGCTTTTCAATGCAAGATACATTCATTATTGCAGGTTGTAGAAGGAACGGAAATCGAGACAAAATTCTTATTGGGCCTGGAAGTTACAGAGTCAGATCGAGGTGTGGAAACAGTCATTTTTGGATAATTAGACACCATGAATTCAGTGGTGCTATCCATTTTTTGATCTGAGCACTGTTTCTGTAGCTTGATTTCAAAATGAGGTATACTTATGTATTTTTCCAAATTATTTTGCTGAGTTAATAAAAGATCCTACCCATTTGAGAGCAGGACCCGAAGACGTAGTCCACCAGGGACGAACTCTGTTATCAATTTTTTGTGTTCAGATATGATGCTTATGTCTCTTCATTTTTTATTTTTCCCTTCTTTAATGGTGCACTTTAATTTATGCTCATTTAATACAATTCTTTATAAGTCACAATGAAAATATCTCAGATCATGTTGGTATCAAATCAATCTTCTTTTAATTGAATTGTTAAGTGTGAATGCTTACTAGGGCCAAGCATAAGTAGGGTGAAGGAACTCTTAATACTTTCAATCCTGAAGTTGGTTGTGCATCCGAGAGGAAGAAAATGGAAGAAGAGGACAAGTGTGATGAACAAGAGAAAAAATTTCACATGGTCTTTTATCGCATGTCAAAAATGGTCAAATGAATGTATGGAGACTATGAGAAGAGGATGAAGAAGAAAGGGAAGAAAAAGGAAGCACGTGCAGATGATGATTCTTCGGTAAACCAAGGGGCTGGAGGATATCCTCCTGAGCCTCCATCTTCACCTTCGATTTCTAGTTCTTCTTCCTCTGGGCATTCTCATCATTCTTGTCATTCTAGCCATAAAGACTCTTTTAAGAAACCATTATTAAATCTTGATGTAAAATTTGCTTTACCTCTGTTTAATGGAGATGTTAATCTTGAAAAGATAGATAATTGGATCTAACGGGTTGAAGTGTATTGTTGTGTCCAACATATTGATGAAGAGGAAGTTAAAATACAACTGGCTTCTCTTCGGTTGGGAGGCACCGCTCTCGTATGGTGGGAGAGAAAGCTTCAGGACATAAATAAGTGTGGTAATATTCTTTCCTCATGGTCAGAATTTAAATCAGCGATAAGGAAGAAATTTTATCCATTAGGGTATTTACATAAAGCAATGATGGAATGGAAAACTTTAAGGCAAAGTAAAGGTCAAATACAACACTTTTTAGTGTAGGTCAAATGAAAAGACTCATAAACACTAATAAGAGATATGTACTCATGGTCATCAGAGAGAAAGATGTCAGGACATCCAACGCTTTCAAAGGGTGTTATCCATCTCATAAAAGGAATTAATTGATATTGTTTCTAAGTATGATGATATTTTTCAGGAACTAGATGGATTACCTCCTAAGAGGGAAATCCAACATGAGATACATCTTCAACATGATTCTCCTCTTCCTAATGTGGGCATGTACAGGATGTCATTTGTGGAGATGACAAAGATTAAGATGTAGGTACAGGGTTATTGGATCAAGGGGTCATCAGGCCCAGTTCATCTCCTTGTGGTTCTCTGATCATGATGGTGCCAAAGAAGGATGGCACATGGTGAATGTGTGTTGATTACCATGATTTAAATAAAATCACAATGAAAAATCGATACCCTCTTCCTCATATAGATGATTTACTTAATCAATTGAAGAATGTTGTTTATTTCACTAAGTTGGATTTGCGTAGTGGATATCATCAAATTAGAGTCGAAGAACATGATACATGGAAAACTTCCTTTAAAACCAAACAGGGTTTGTTTGAGTGGTTAGTTATTTCATTTAGGCTTTGTAATGCTCCGACAACTTTCATGTGTGTGATTAATGATGTATTCATGCCTTTCCTAGATGACTTTGTGATTGTATATTTAGATGAAATTCTTCTTTTTAGTGGGACTTGGGATGAACATGTGAGGCATGCAAAGAAAGTATTGGATACTTTGCAAAGGGAAACGTTGTATATAAAATTGTCTAAATGTGAATTTGGAAAGACTGCACTTGTGTACTTAGGTCATATTGTAGGAGGAGGGCAATTGAAAATTGGTCCTTCCAAAATTGATGTAATTGTAAAATGGCTTGAGCCAAAAAGTGTAACTGAAGTCTGAAGCTTTTTAGGTGTAGTCCAGTATTGGAGGAGATTCATTCCCCACTTCTCCTTTATAGCATCTCCTTTGCATGCTTTAACCAGTGTGAAGAACATTTTTCAGTGGGAAGGAAAGAAACACAAATATTTCAACATTTTGAAGGAGAAGATTAGTACCGCACTAGTATTAGCACTGCTAAATCTTCAACATCCTTTTGAGATTGAGACAAATGCCAGCGAATACACCATGGGTGTAGTATTGATGCAATATCGTAATCCTATTTGTTACCACTCTAAAACTTTTAACCAAGATGTTGTTAACTATCCTACATATGATCAAGAGTTCTATGCATTAGTCCAGAGCGTAAAGAAATGGAAGAATTACTTGTTAGGGAAGGAAACAATCATACATACAAATCACCAACCCTTACAGTATCTTCAAGAACAGACCAAATTGCAACAATATCGACACTATAAATGGATGGTTTTTCTACAACAATTTCATTTGGTAATCAAGTACAAAAAGGGTACAAGTAACAAGGTAGTTGATATGCTTTCTAAACCTCCTATTGATGCTTCTAGTATTTTGAAGAATACTTCTTTATCTCATGATAGCTACGTAGAAAAATATGCCATCAACGAAGATTTTAAAGAAGTATATGTTAAGCTAACCCTTGGTGTACAGGTAGATAACTACTGTCTGCAGGGAAAACTACTCTACCATCTTGGAAATCTACGTATTCCTACAAGTGAACGAGTCCATGTAATACGAGAAGCTCACACTTCTCTTGTGGCTAGGAATTTTGGGGTAGGAAAAACTATGGCTCATTTGCAAAGGTTTTTTTATTGGCCTCAAATGAAAGAAATTGTAACTAAATATGTAAAGGGGTGTGTGATGTGTTCTACTTGTAAGCCCACTAATAGAAAACTTGGGCTATACTCACCACTTCTTGTTCCATCCCATCCATGGGAAAGTATCTCCATGGATTTTTTAGGGTGTTTACCAATGACCAAAGGGGGTCATGATTATTTGTATATTGTATTGGATAGGTTCAACAAGCTGTGTAATTTGATGCCATGTAAAAAGAGTATCACTGTTGAGCAGACTGCTAATCTCTTCTTTCAGTATGTTTGGGTTCACTTTGGATTACCAAATCCATTGTCTCGGATTGAGATACTCGATTCCTTGGGGAAATTTGGACTAGCTTGTGGAGGATGATGGACACCAAATTGAAGAGGAACATTGCTTTCCATCCATAGACCAGCGGACAGATAGAGGTGGTAAACTAAATAATGGAACTTTTGCTTCAAGGCTACTACAATAATCATCCCAAGTTATCGAATGAACAAATACCCTATATACAACATGCGTACAACCAAGATTTACATGCATCCACTCAGAGTTCACCTTTTGAGACATGTTTTGGGTACCTATCAAAGGTTCCTTTGGACTTGATGTATGGGAGAGATGCCGATGTGAATGATGAAAAAACAAAGGACAAAGCCCACAAGTTCATCTAGAGGATCCAACAGATACACCAGGCAGTCAGGGAATAGTTTGAGAAAAGTCAAGCATAGTATAAAGCTCGACATGACAAGCATAGGGTTGATCATGAGTTCCAGGTTGGAGACCGGGTATGGCTTCACATCAACAAGGAGAGATTGAAGGGTGAAGGAAAGAAGCTCAAGGCCATTCATTATGGACCCTTCACTATCTTGGAGAAAAGTGGTACCAATTCTTTTCGTCTAGATCTTCCACCTTACATGAAAATTTACTCAGTTGTGAACATTGAGAACTTGAAAATGTTTTAGCCTCCCATGATCATGGATCAAGATGAGGAAGTTTCAATACCTTCAGTTGTTGAGTTTTCACCTGAGTACTTGGATGAGTTATAGGAAGATATCATCCTGGATAGGAGGGAAAGGAATTCACGTCGGGGTGATGTTGATTATCTTCGAGTAGGTTTAAAAGGCACACATCCAAGCAAGGAAAAGTGGATAGAGAAGGACAAAGTGAGGGGACTCTTCCATCACTTACCTGTTGATTGATGAAAGATTTTGGTGGTCCAAAAATCTCTCAGTGGGAAGGTGGGATCCAAAAAGGGTCCAGAGAATGCTAAGAACAACTTAGAACTCACATAGGAAACTTAGAACGCTCAGAATGGCTCCAGCAGACAAAGAAAGGGAAAAAATTCAAAGTTCCAAAAACTCAGTGAAATGGCATGATCACGAAGAGTGCGTCACAATATTTCTAACGATGCAAATGACTCGTCAAACATAGTTACGGATTGAAATATATTCGCAATCAAAGTTTGGTCAACCTAGCCCAGTTAGTAGGGGATGTGTCACCATCCATACTGTTGACATCAACATCTATATGGATGATGTCATAATTTTTATAAAACACATGGAAGGAGAAGGAAAGTGACACATGGCATGATGACATGGAAGCACTAGAGGTTGCCACGTGTCACCCAGTTTTTAGCATTTTGGACTAATACCTGGACCAATCGGATCGTGCCGCGAGGCAACCCGTACAGTCCCTACAACTGACGTGGCATGATAATGTGGCATGATAATTTTGCATGGGGAAGCATGGCCCACTGAGAGGTCACCATGTGGCCCAATCAGGGGCTTCCATGTGGCAAGCGAGAAATGCACAAGGACAAACCGTGAACAAATTTTGAAACAAAATAGTTGGCGGGTGTGCCAAATCTGGCAGACCACGCCAACTATAGCCACAATTATATATCGTTGGAGAACCTTCTAGTGCCACTGCTAAATATAGAGGAACAAACATACATTATATACAGCATATAACATTTTCAAATAAAAAGGGGAGTCTGTGGGGATTGACCCCGGAACCTCTGCCAAAGCCTATGCCTTAATACATCCGCCCCTCGCCACTCGGTCACAGGTACCACATGTTTCATATCGCTTGATTGTATTATTAAAAGGGGTATTTTCCTAGCCATGGAGGAGGAGGCATGCGTACCATACATCCTTTCGGACATTCTTTTCAATGCACAATACAGTCATTAATTTAGGTTGCGGAGGGCACAAAAATCAATACATAATTCTTCTTGGGCCTGGGAGTGCCAGAGTCGGATCGAGGCATGGAGACAGTCATTTTTGGGTAATTCGATGCCACGAATTTAGTGGTGTTGTCCATTTTCTGATATGAGCATTATTTTTGCAACTTGATTTCAAAATGAGGTATACTTATGTATTTTTCCAAATTCTTTTGCTAAGTTAATGAAAGAGCCTACCCATTTGAGAGCAGGACCTGGAGACGTAGTCCACCGGGGATGAACTCCATTATCAAGTTTTTGTGTTCAGATCCAATGCTTATGTCTCTTCAATTTTTATTTTTCCCTTCTTTAATGGTGCACTTTAATTTATGCTAATTTAAAACAATTCTTTATAAGTCACGATGAAAATATCCATGATCAATGGTCTAGGTTCAATAATTAGGGACAGACATTCCCTAGGGTAGACTCATTCTCTCTAGGTTTCACTATGATTAGTGTAGGAGGAATGGCCAAGTTAGGTGAATGGTCCAGTCTTAGAAATCAGGGACAATTATTCTTCTATGCTTGCGAAGAATAGTCCAGATAGCCCATCGATGATGTTTTACCTTCTGAGGGCAGATGCTCTTCCATATCTCACAAATGTGAGTGGAAGAATGGCCCAGATGACCCATTTTATATCATGATATTGTTTTATGCAGGTTAATATCAGATGATATTATTGTTGTGGAGACTGTATGTCTCTGGACAATAGTTGTATGCCATTGTGGTGGATGTATTCGATTGGTTGTGACTATGTGTCACTGGTTAAGTAGACGTGTGCTACTTGGTGTGGTTGTGTACAACTGGATAGTAGTTGTTTAATACTATGAATAGACACAATTGTGTTCTATTGGATGGCATTGTTTTGATTTCCATGGATACCATCACTAGTGTTGGAAATGATTACCAACTAGATGGATAGTGAGTGTGTTGCTAGACAGACCTTCTCCAGGAAGAAAATGGTCCAAGATAATTATTCTTCTAGGACGTATGTTTGGATTAGAAGAATAGTCCTTTTATCACATGGCGTGGCTTCCAACATCTGTTAGAACAATTATTTCTATAGGATATATGTTTGAATTAGAAGAATGGTTCTTGTATCACTTTGTGGAGTGGGTGACTTATTGAGCATCATGCTCGATTACTCAGATGGAGTATGGATTCGAGAGATGATGCATTTGATGCTATCAGATGATAATGATAGTGATGATGGTGCTCGTGATTTGATCATGAGATAACCTGTGTGGCTATGATGATGCTACTGGTTGAATGGTATGTTTTTGCTCAATACCATTGTTTTCAATACCTCCCTATCTAGGAGGGAGTGTTTATATTATTGTAGTTACGCTAGGAATCAACCTCCACATGTAACCCTGACAAGAATAGAATATTCTGGAAAGCAAGAAAAAACCTTGAAGCTTTGGACATAACCTTAGAAGATAAGTTGACTAAAGAAAATTATTAATGTTGAGTCTTTAGCCTCCAGAAAGAGAAGTTGGCCTAGAAAACTAAGAAAGACCATTATAAATACAGAATGCCAGAGATCATTTGTACAGACACGGCTCGCAATTGCAGAAATGTAGTGCACACTACATAAATTTAGTAAGTGTGCAAGTCTGGAGAGTAGTTGCAGTTGCAACTACTGCAACTTGTATTTTCGGTTTTAGGCTTGGAATTTCTCTTGGTTATGGTTTGGACTTTCTGCTTGGTACGCTAGCTCTGGAGAGTGATACGCTACCTTGATTGGTTATTAGGCCTAGGTTTTGCTTCCAAAATTAGTCTCTGTCAAGGTTAAGGTGCTCGGGGGTGGCTTCGGCCTATGGTTGGGTAAAAATATTGTTATATTGGCTATAGTTAAATGTGCACACATATTTTTCTAACATCATCTTCCCTCTAAAAAACACCTCAAATATCCTTGGTTACCTCATATAAGAATAACTTTATCAATTATTGATCTGAATTTTATGAGAAGAATAAAAAATGAATACATATTATTATTATTCTTAACACAAAGACACAAGAATAATAGAGACACAACAAAACCAGTTTCTATTCAATAAGAAAAAATGTTGAAATTGTAAAATGTAGCGGAAAACAAGATTGCTAGAATGGTGGTGGATTATCTCTAAGAAGAGATGTGACGACTGTGCTCATTCACAAGAATATGGTTACAATGAGGGTCTCCACTCATTTTTACAATAAATAGGAATTTCAAAACCCTAGACATCCAAAAACCTAACCCTAGGAGATGAATCGCCAAAACTCATGCAGGTCTGGTTGGGGTAAGCTAGTAGTTCAACTTCCCCGGGTCGTAACTTTTGCATACGATCTTCGTTTTAGGTGCACGATAGCCCATTGGAAAGGTCTATCCAAGGACTACACATTTTTTCACTAGGCTTCGACTCTACCTCTAGTTTGACTATGGAGAGCCCTAAAAACGTTGTTTAGGGCCTCAAAATGTCCCCAGAAGTCAAGGACCTGAAAACTAGGAAAAAAACTACCAAACTGCCAGAATGAGCCAGTTGGAATAGATGGGAGCCCACCAAAATCCATATGTATCAATAATCCCCCCTTACTAATTGATGGTCTCCATTGTGTTGAGGGCCCCCATCAGATGAGGAAATTTCTGTTGAATTTTTCCCCGGGTGAGCCACTTGCCTTGGTGCAGGAAATGCCCTGCTTTAACTACCCGATAAAGCTAGATCCTTTTCTAGCGAGTTCCCTTGACTTGTGTGTCCACAATACGATCATTGAATTCTTATTGCATGTAGTCTAGGTTGAGCTCTATTGGTGTCGATTGTTATGCTATCTCTGAGGTGTCCAACAATGGTGGGAAGTATGGTTGAAGGAGATCCACATTGAACACTGGGTGCAGGTCAAGGAAAGGAGGAATGTTGAGCTCAAAATAATTGTCACCCATAACCTTGTTGAAGGTGTAAGGTCCGTAATGGAGTGGGAGAAGCTTCCAATGGGGACCTGTAAGGCATTCTTTTTGCAAGTGCGACTACACTTTGTCTCCCACCTGAAACTTATGTGGCACCCAGTGTTGATCATGGCATTTCTTATACTTGGCATTGGACTTTTATAAAATATCCTGAACCTATTGACATATTTGTTGGATCCACTTAATGAATTGGGATTCTTTGTCATCTTCAGTTGGACCACGTGATGAATTGGTCGGGGTGGCTGCAAGAGGTAGTGCAACATCCATGGGACCCAATGGTTGGAATCCCAACCCAACCTGAAAGGGCTATGGTCTGTTGAGTTGTGTAGAGTTTTGTTGTAGCTATGATGAACATAAGGAAGACTCTCATCCCATGTATGACAGTTCTTTGAATTGTACATGTGCAGGATATGCATTGTCATCTGATTGACGACCTCAATTTGGCCATTTGTTTGGGGGTGGAAGGCAGTGGACTTGGTGAGCTTGGTGTCTAGAAATTACCAGAGGCTCGACTAGAATGTGTTGAGGAACCAATTGTCCCAATCTGAGAGAATGTTTTGTGGGATTCCAAAATGTACCCATACTCATTGAAAGAAGAGCTTGGCAGTGGCCTCTGCTGTGATGCTCTTTTTGCAAGCAGCCAGGATCGCCATCTTGGAAAAATGATCAACAACCATAAAGACACATTTGTTTCCCCTCTTGGTGGATGGAAGGCCTGACATGCAGTCCATTGAGATGGATTCCCATGGCCTATTAGGAGTAGGTAGAGGGATGTACATGCCCTATTTCTTAGTGGTCGGTTTAGAAATAGCTTAGGAAGTGCAAGACCTGATATACTTGTTGATATCTTGTCAAAGTTTCGACCAAAAGAAATGTTTCTGCAACACTGCCACTATATTTTCAATGCTGAAGTGTCCTTCCACTCGAATCTAGTGGGATTCCCAAATCAGTTATGCTTTCTTGCTTGATGGAACGTAGAGATGACCCAGTCGACACAACAACTCATCCTGGAGATGGAAATTTGTGACAATTGATTTTGCGCCCACCATTTGGTGTGTGTTGGAAAATTCAGGGTCTTTCTCATAGATATTGGGCCATCCGAAGGTCTCATGGCCACAAGAGTCTAGCATCGTGGCGAGATCCACAACTGGAGGTCGGCTGACGAATTCAACGACTCAGTTGGTACTACCTGTTTTATACTTGATGTTGAGGTGGAACTGCTGCAAGTATGTGGACCACTTCTAATGGCAGTCATTTCTACAATTTTCCTTGTGTCTGCATGAACTATAGTTGTTTATGATCCGTGTGGATGAATGTCTCCTTCCCGAGAATGAAATGTCTCCACTGGCGGTAGGCTTTCACAATGGAGTATATTTATTTTTGATAAGTAGGGTACTTATGGACAACATCTGATAGTGTCTCACTATGATAGTCCATGGGGTGGTCGTGATGAGTGAGAAATGCTCCCACAGCATAGTCTGAAGCATTTGTCTTGATCTCAAAGGGTTATTCTAGGTCTAGTAATGAAAGTACTGGGGTTGAGAACAAGCACTACTTTAAATCATGGAACGTTTGTTGCTGGGATAGGCCCCACACAAATGTTTCCTTACCACCACCCCTGGTTACTTGGCTAAGGGCCCATGCAATATGGGAGAATCCCAACACAAACCTGTTATAGAAATTGGCAAGTCCTAAGAAGCGTCAAATCTCAGTGAGTGTGGTTGGGGCTGGCCTGTCATGGATGACCTGGATTTTGGCTAGATCCACATGCATACCATGTGGATCCATGATGTAGCCTAGGTACTAGACCCGATCCATGACGAAGGAGCATTTTTCCAGGTTGGCATATAGCTTGTGCTACATTAGGGTGTGTAGAACATGTTGAATGTGCTACAATTGTTCCACCCAAGTCTTGTTGTAGATAAGGATTTCATCCAGATACACCACTACAAAAGTATTGGTGAAAGGTCGCAAGATATCATCCATCATCCTCATGAAATTTACTTGAGCATTTGTCAAACCAAAGGGCATGAAAATCCATTCAAAAATACCTTCTTTTGGCTTGAAGTTTGTCTTCTGTACATATGTCTTTTCATTGATTCTTGGAATCGGGTACTGATTCCTGAATGTGATTTTATTTAGGGATCGGTAATCAATGTAGATTCGCCATGTCCCATCTTTCTTCTGTACCATCATGATTGGGATCCCACAAGGTGATGAGCTAGGACAGATGTTCCCCTTGTGGATTAGTTCTTGGATCTATCGCTTGATCTCCTCATTCTCTAATAAAGAGAAGCTATAGACTAGCCCATTGGCCAGTGGTGCGTCAGGGGTCAGATTGATGGGATGCTTGACCTGACAGTGCATAGGTACCCTGATAGGTGAGGAGAAGATATCTTTGTATTCTACCACAGCCTTTCCCACTTACTTCTGTTGTGTGGAGAGGTTGATCGTGGAGGGCCTGGATGTGGCCACAATATTTCTCTCACTTTGAGAGAGAATCATGAAGAAGACAAACTTCTTGGTTTGAGAGATGAACTTCCTTCATTTCTTGGCAGAGATCAAGGAAATAGCACTAGGTGGGACTGCCTTGGGTATCCTATATAATTTCCCATTCAAAGTAATAATAACACTATGAGGCCTAGACTCATATATAACATGATGTTTCCATAAAAAAGGTTGGCCCAAAAGAAAATTAAAAACTTCGAGAGGAGCAACATCACACAATAACTCATTTTTCAAGGGCTTGATGTCGTACGACAGGTGGAACTATTGGCTGACACGAATATTTCTTCCTTGGTGGAGCCATCCAATGGTGTAGGTTTGTGGGTGCACCATTGTCAGTAGGAATAGGCGCTTGATGACCTCTTCTAAGATGAGGTTCTTCTGGCTACCGCTATCAACGATAAAGTGCATCGGGGTGCCTTTTACCCACATTTGTGAATGAAAGGGGTTCTCACCTTCTTCTAGCTCTTTTTGTTCACTCGGTTGGACCTTCATGGTAGCAACAGTGGCAATGGGTTCCATGTCAATGATCTGTCTCGCTCTTTCTGGTTATGACTCAGAGTTGGAACCCGCATCTGACTTAGAGGCTTTCACCTCAACCACCAGTGATTTCTTGGAGTGAAAATCAACAGTGTTATGCCAGGGACTCTTATGGAAGTCACACCACTTCCCGATATCTTTCTTTGTATTTTTGGTGTCCTTCTTTTCTTGCTACCTAGACTAGTTGTCCTGAGGTTGTTCGTATTTTATCTATCCTTTGTTCTGCAGTTTGGGGCTTCCCTTTACTTTCTTTTGGTGTGAAGGGATCCCAGGCCCAAATTTCCACGTCTTTTGTTTAATATTTTTCTTGATTTTGAGGTCATATTGATAGGCCGTGCCCAAGGATGAGATGTCCAAAAACACCATTTAGGCCTACATGTATCTATGTAGACCACTGTGATACTTGATCACCAGATTTCACTCATAATATTTGATACCCATCTTGGTGTGAAAGGTATGGAAGATATCCATGAACTCTGGCACTGCTTGGTCTCTTTCTTGCCACAATGTGGTCCATTTTGTATACAGGTCATCATAAATTTCGACAAGGTAGTATTTTTCCTTGATAGCGTCCCTGAAGGACTCTTGGGTGAACACAACTATAAATAATGAGGGTTCCTTTGTTTCCTTTTTCTCACAGAAAGTCTCCCACCAATATTTGACATGGTGGATGGATTTGAGGAGCGCAAACATAATATTTTATCTGCTCGAAAATTTATGGACAGAAAAATACCCTTCTAGCATATTTAACCATTTGTATACAACATCTGTGTCTAGTTGACCTTGAAATATGGGAATATCAAAGTTGATTTATACCTTGAAGGGAACAGTTCCTCTGTTTGAGGAAGATGGTATTTTTCAAAATATTTTTGCAAAACTATCCATCATTTAGTTCCTTTTTTGCGTGATGGATTACTCGAGAAACATTTTGAAATGATATCCTATCTCGTCGTATTTCTTTGCTCCCACCATGAGAGGTCACTTGGGTGTGAAAGATCTCTTTTCCTCAAGAGAAACAAGCTCGAGACCCAATTATTTGTACCCTAACCTTGTCAGGGACATGCATTAAGAACGACAAGGAGCAGACTGCTCTGATACCATTGATCCATATTTTATGAGCATAATGAAAAATGAATACAAATTATTATTATTCTTAACACAAAGACACAAGAATAACAGAGATACAATAATAGAGATACAATAAAATTGGTTTCTATTCGATAAGAAAATATGTTGAAACTAATTTTTTGTAGAATGGTGGAATAACGAAGATACGATAACACTGGTTTCTATTCAATAATAAAATATGTTGAAACTGTAAAATGCAGCAGAAAACAAGCTTGCTAGAATGGAAATGACTTATCTCTGAGAAGAGATGTGACGGTTGCGCTCATTCACAAGAAGATGGTTACAATGAGGCTCTCCAAGCATTTTTACAATAAAGAGGAATTCCAAAACCCTATACATCCAAAAACCTAACCCTAGGAAATGAATCTCCAAAAGTCATGTGGGCCCTGTTGGGGTAAGCTAGTACATGAACTTCCTGGGGTCGTAACTTTTGCATATGATCTTTGTTTTAGGCGCATGATAGCCTGTTGGAAAGGTATATCCGAGGACTACACATGTTGCCATAATAATATGAATCCATTTGTAACATAAATATGTCAAGCTCTAAAAACGTTTTTTAGGGCCTCAAAATGGCCCCGGAAGTTAGGGACCCGAAAACTAGGAAAAAAACCTTCCAAATTAGAAAACTGCCAAAATGAGACAATTGGAATAGGAGGGAGGCCACCTAAATCCATATGGATCAATTATATAGATATTCAATGAACTTGTGTGTATATGTAATGTACTTATGAGAGACTTCTTGAGGTGTATTTATACTTTTTCTAAGTAACATCTTTCCTTAACTATGGGACGACATTCCTTAACTTTAGGGCTTCTTGAACACTTTGGGACCAATTTCCTTAATTTTAGGGATTCTTGAATTTTATTTTTACAACCACTTTACCCTTTCATTCATTGAATTGTAACCAACTAGGGGATTTTTTATCATTTTTTGTGGCTTCCATATTTACAAGGCCATAACTCCTCAATCGTGAGGATCCATGTGGCATACCACCTATCACCAGAAATGTCATGAAATGTAATATCCATATATGATAGTATTACCTACAATTTCAATTTACTTCATGTAATTATTCCTCAATAAAATTAGGGTCCCATAACCACACCTTCGGGTCTACATGTAGACTACATCAAATGTACCCAACGAACTCATAATCAATCACAATCATACAAATGTCAATAAGTTGTTCAACATAACTAGACCTTTCCAAGGGTTGAAATCAATCTCTAAGGGTTGAAATCAATCTCCAATATCACTCTCCAAGGGTTGACATCAATGAAAACCAACTGTCCAAACCATCTATCCATCAATCTAAACCAGTTGTCCAATAATCTCCCCCTTTGGCATTGATGGCAACACCAAAATTGATGGAAACACTTAGACATGGAAACACTCATGCTCAAACTTTGTTAAGAACCAAACATCAATATAGCATAGAAAAACCTCAGGAAAAGTACTCAATGCCTTGAAAAAGAAATAATTTCAGATAATAATCCTCTTCGAGGGGGTAACCTCCTTTTACCCCACTTAAATGTTCAAGTACAAGATGATTCAAAATGAAAATGTCTCCTTGGTATATATAGGAGACTAGGAGGTATAATTACAACTAATGGCTTAAAGCCGACATAAATAAAATAACATTACTAATCTAA